>JADAZS010000329.1:0-23927 GCA_014872975.1 Diaporthe citriasiana | reverse complement strand
TAATAAGGTAATTTACTATAAATTTACTATAAATTTACAGGGAAATAGTAAATTTACTATTTTACTTATAGTAAATACTTTAGGTATTAAGATTTATAAGATAAAACTAACCCTTATAATATACTAAAACCAGGATAAAGAAAAAATAATATATTATTATACTAATAATTAGAATTAACTATATACTACAAGGATTCTACTATAAAAAATGGTTGTAGAATCTAACAGCTGGTATTTAACATTATTTGCAGGATAGGGTTATCATGTAAGTGAAGTCACTAAGGCTAATTTACGTATGCAGTGATTGGAGCCCAGACGAGCGGCTTAACGGGCCGACTGAGATGCTGAGGGCCTTTCTCGCGCTTGGCGCCATCTGATGTTCCAAAGCTAAACGAGCACTCACAAGCTTCTCAACCCAGTAATATAGTTGCGGAGATGGCAATACCACCACACATTACGCCAAATCCCATTGTCACACACCTGTAAACACTTCGACTGCATGGGAGGTCATGAAGACTGTGCCCAGTCCTAGACAGCAGTGGATCTGGTATCCATGAAGTATGGCGCGAATCTGAAGCATTCTCGAGCGGACAATTTGTCCTCGATGTGGTGGCATAGTTCCCAGCACTTCCTTGAAAGCTTTTTTTGCAATAATGTGTAGCTTATAACTGCTGAAAGCTGTGAATAAAGCTAGAAGAATTTAAAGATGTGAACGGGTGTGAATAGTTAGGGTGTCCAAGAACAATTGAAATAAGGGTCTGCAAGCCACCTCCGATTAGAATGCTAATAGACTTCTTACCCGCCAAATTCTCTTGCAAAATACGTTCGGGATCCCGAAAACACCGAGGAGTGTGATAGCATGTCCTCCACATCTGTCTAGAAATCCTGCCTTAATCGCTTTTCTTCCATGCTCTGTGATACGTCCTCGCAAATACAGCTAATCATAGCGTCTCACTCTAGCTATCACGGCTTGCGGCTTGGAAACGTGTAGAGCGGCAGCTTTGACGGTGACGTCGACACGACTATCGAGTAGTAGGCATTAATTGTTAGTTGAGAGACGCCGGGATTCAATTATGCCAAGGGAATGAGAAGGGATACACCTGCCACAGAGGACATGTAACAGCGAACTCAGTAAGCCATGGATCGACACATCGTGGGTGGAAGATATGATCGCAAGGCAGTCGCCTGATGTCGTCGCCGTCTACGAAGTCTTCGGTGCAGATCGAGCAGATTTTTAGGCAGGGTCCGAAAGGGCGTTTCGACTTGAGAGAACCTTTTGAGAAAGCTTGCATCGATTCGGGTAGCCACCTTGCAACACGAGACTGGATTGTTTTCTTGGTGCATGTGCTGGCTATTGTCGTCGGCTGTCCAGCTGTTGCGGGCGCATCTTGGTCGGCAGTTACTGGCCGCCGTGGTCTGTCCTTTGAGGTTGCTCGTCGACCTGCCTTGAACTTGAGGATAGGGATCGAGTCGAGTTCTGCGCTTCTCAGTCCTGCTGCACGCCTCTGCGGGCCTGTCTCTCGAATAACCGCCAAGCCTGGACCGCAGGAACTCCTTGATTTGGCAATCAAGTAGATCAGGGCCAAACAGAGCACCAGAACCAAGGCGAGAGCCGTGGCTACCTTTGCCCTAGGTGTCGAGGTGTTTTGGGCGTTATCTCGAGGTGGAACAGCCATATTGCTAATGTAGTAGTTTATGGCTCTTGCGAGTGTCTGCGCCTAGCTAGGAAGAAGCTGATTGAGGGCAGGTACACCTGGAGCATGGACAAGCCATTCGGAGTCTTGAGCAATAATGGTCGCACCGCTTGTTTTATTGTGAGGTTCGTACTGGCGGCCCTGAGCTGCCGCACAGATGTGGTACGTATTGCTTGCTACTCTTGAACAAGCTTCAAGGGGAAGAGAAAATATCAATCTGCATATGCTTGAGGCCAGCGCTCATCCAATGTCAGGGAGCAAGCCGTGGCCTGCGGAGCATTGTTGCAGAAACGGCACTCCGTATTACGAATGCTGACTTTCGTTTGAATGGTGATTGAGAGCCTTGTACTGAGTCGGTATGTAGGAGAAGCATCACCAGGGCTAGTCCCTGGTACGTAACCGAAATTCAGCTCATCAGGCCCGGGGGTTAAGCTGGTGCAAAGAAATACCTCGGCAATCATTGTGTGACTGGAGGTCGTGTCGCGAGGTGACACGGCCTGTGACGGGGGATGTCTTTGATAAATATTGAGTAATGGAAATACTGATGCCATGAGGCATTTACGATTTGGGGAAGCCGCTGTTTTTGCGCATTTTACTGTCTCAATCCTTTCCCACATTGGAGATATTGGAGGAGCCAGGGCTGACCCCCGTGAGGTTGCGCCATTTTCCCCCCAGCAAGCTCCAACGAACCCCAGCCCCGGCTTCAATGAACAGGATTCAAAGCAGCACCCATCCTAAGTTGCACCTGGATGGATCACCAGAGCACTACGAACGTATTTCAAATTCAAGTGCAGCAAGTCCCAACAGGTGCTGCAGTCAGCGGTGTGACCAATCTGTACGTAACTAAGTGCTGACCTGGACAATCATCCCGTTTGCAAGCCACGAGATCATGACGAACGACTTCTCAGTCGAGATCGATAGGGCTTTATATAAATCCAGATGGAGGAAACATACGGGCTTGACAGAACATTTGTGGGACAGCCTGTTGTCTCATTCTATGCAATTAGTTTGTACTCTCTGATCTCCCGCCACAGCTGAAGACGTACCAAGTTCAAGAACAAATGGACAAGGGACACGAAAAGGAATCACCCGCCGGAAACGAGCACCGCATCACGTTTCAGAGCACTGAAAGCCACCTATCTTTGGAACGCGCGTCTTCCAGTCACCAAAAACAAGATGGATCTCGCCTTGTCTCCAGGCCTACATCCAGAGGGTCCAGGTCTATCTCGAGATCCAAGTCCCGGGAAAGAAGCAGGAGCCGCGCATCCAGCCGAGATCGTTTGCCCCCCACGTCGCCGTACTCTGGCGTGCAGATCGAATACCGCACTCTATCAATCCATGTCTCTGAGTCTCGCCAGGCACCACCGGACAGCGCCAGCCAGAAGCATGTCGTTACCGACTCGAAAAACAAGCAAGAAGCCAATGAGGACTATTTCGCGGGACTCTTGTACCACGAGCAGAGCAAGGAGCAGGTTTGCCAGCTGCTCAATGTCGCACCAGACCAGGGACTTTCGTACGAGGCTGCAGCTGTGAGACTGGAGCGGGACGGCAGAAATATGCTCCCGCACCAAAAAATTAACTACTTCAAAAAAGTGTTTTGGTACATTTTCGGAGGTTTTTGCTCAGTTCTATGGGTCGGCGTCATTGTCTTCTTCCTCTGTTGGCAGCCATTGAGTAAACCGCCGTCGGCAACGAATTTGGCGCTGGCTATCCTGGTCCTTCTTGTTATTTTCCTTCAAGCCACCTTCAATGCTTTTCAGGATTGGTCGACTCAACGCACCATGAATTCGATTCTGGACCTCCTCCCCGCTGAAACTAGGGTATTGAGGAACGGTGCCATAGTCAGCTTGCCATCGACGGATCTTGTGGCGGGTGACATCGTGCAATTAACGAGTAAGTCGTTCTAACAATCTCAAATATCGTCATACCTGTTCCCACCAATGCACTCTAATTCCGGCAAAGCGTCGAACTTTAAGTCTCGCTCCAAGTCACCTATATTGGCATGCGGGCTTTGTGGAAGTAACGATGAATCTTTTTCGTTTACCAGGCGGTGTTGCACTCATGGCTTCCACGCGCGTGTGGCAGTTGTATCTGGCCACATGCTCAACTTGGCCTCTTCTGTGACTAATTCTACCATTGCAGTGGGCAATAAGGTCCCGGCCGACCTACGTCTTCTCAGTCATTCGGGCGACATTCGTTTCGACAAATCAATGCTCACGGGCGAGTCAGAAGAGGTCGAGGGCGCAGTCGATTTCACCGACCCCAATTTCCTAGAAAGTCGCAATATTGCACTCATGGGCACGATGGTGGTCAACGGAAGCGGCACTGGTGTCGTTGTCCTGACCGGGCATCGTTCTGTCATGGGTCGTATTGCCCAGGCAATGGGGAACGTCAAGGAGAATCCCACTCTCATCCAGCAGGAGATCACCCGTTTCGTGCGCATCATTGTGTGCCTCACAGTCTTTCTCGCGCTCTTGATCGCCCTTACGTGGACATTCTGGTTGCGACGCGATCACCCAGATTTTCTGAGCGTAGTTGGTATGCTCAACAACGTCATGGGATGCGTTGTCGCTTTCATCCCTGAAGGAATGCCGATCGCTGTCTCAATCACGCTTCTGATGATTGCAAAGCGGATGAAAGCCACGGATATTCTGCCCAAGGGTCTCTCCATCGTCGAGACGCTCGGCTGCGTGAATGTGATTGATCTGCTCAGATAAGACGGGCACGCTGACGCAGAACCTCATGTCTGTGAAATCTGTCACCTTCGCGGATCGGGCAACGTCTACACAAGAAATGACTTCCAGCAACGATAAATCAGCTAGCGAGGACACACCAAGTAAGGCCATTAGCAGGTTACGCAAGGCTGCTACCCTGTGTAATGATGCCTCGTTTGATCCGGTCGGCCTTCATCTACCCGTGTCAGAGAGGGGAATAAAAGGAAATGCCACCGATGCGGCCGCGCTCCGCTTTGCAGCTCTTACCGGTCAGGCAGAGGTGGATTCGTTGCTCAAAGATCAGAAGCGAGCCTTCGGCATCCCTTTCAACTCCAAGAACAAGTGGATGCTCACCATGTTTCGTAAAGAGAACAATTATAACGCCGTGGCTGAGTCATATGAGGTCTTCGTCAAGGGAGCTCCGGACGTCTTATTACCTGCTTGCACCAAATACTGGTCAGGAAAGACTGATTCTATTCAAGTTCTGGACAGTGAAGCGCGAGCCTCACTCAACGCAATTCAAAACAATTTGTCAAACAACGCCGAGCGGGTCATCATGCTTTGTGAGCGAGAAATGACCCCTCAGAGCGCACCCTCGACGAATGCCTTCACTGACGAGGTGGCAAATGGTGTCCTTGGTGACAATGAGTTGACCATTATCGGAATACTTGGCATCGTTGACCCCCCGCGTCCGGAGGCCGCATGCACGGTGGCCGACTGTCGGCGTGCAGGGGCACGTTTCTTCATGGTCACGGGCGACTACGGGCTGACCGCCGCTGCGATTGCTCGAAATGTGGGCATCTTTACCCGTACCCACGACCCTGACAGCGTGAGCGATCTGATGGCCTGGGCTGATTCTGCAGGCGTTTCAGCTGAGCAGGGCTCTTCATCTGCGTCCACAAGGGCTCGAGGCCAACGTCATCAGCGTCATGTGCAGGCCCGCAGTCTGCTAGTTGAGGGCCAAGAGATCGGTCGTCTGTCGACGAATGATAGGGACGTCGTTTGTGAATATGATGAGGTCGTCTTTGCCCGGACCACGCCGGAGCAGAAGCTTCGCATCGTCAAGGAGCTCCGAGAACGAGACAATGTCGTGGCTGTGACCGGTGACGGAGTCAACGACGCCCCAGCACTGCGCGCGGCGGACGTGGGTGTGGCTATCGTGACTGGCAGCGACGTCGCCATCGAAGCATCGGACTTGGTGCTGCTCGACAAATTCGACTCCATAGTCGAGGCCATCCGTCTTGGTCGACTCGTATTCCAGAACTTGCAGAAAGTCGTCTCCTATCTGCTTCCTGCCGGATCATGGTCCGAGATATGGCCTGTGCTAGTCAATGTGTTCTTTGGCGTGCCACTACCGCTGTCATCCTTCCTCATGATCATCATCTGCGTCTTCACCGACTTGTTCCTATCTCTATCTCTTATCATGGAGAAGGCAGAGTTCGACTTGCTATCTATACCACCTCGCGATCACAAACGCGATCATCTGATAAACCTGCGAATATATGGCCAGGCATATTTCTTCACTGGGTTCATGGAGACATGCACTGCGCACGCTCTGTACTTTTTCTATATGTGGAAGTATGCTGGGATTCCCATTAAAGACCTTTTCCTTCTCTTCGAAGGGTATACAGAAGGCTTCTACGGCTACACCCAAGCCCAATTGACCCAGTTCAACTCAACGGGGCAGTGCGTTTACTTCGTCACTCTCGTTATTCTACAGTGGGGCAACATTCTTGCGGTGCGCAACAGGCGACTGAGCATCATCCAGGCTGATCCATTCACTTCGAAACGCAGAAACCCGTATCTTGTGGGTGGTATGCTCATCAGCTTGGTCATTGCGATATTCGTCACAGAGGTTCCTGGGATTCAGAACCTCTTTGGTACGGCATCCATTCCTCTACAGTTCTGGTTTATACCTTTGCCCCTTGCTCTAGGAATCCTCATCATGGACGAAATGCGGAAGCTGCTCGTCAGACTTTTCCCTCGAAGCCTCATTGCAAAATCTGCATGGTGAGCGCGGGTGGCACAGGGTCGTGTTCGGCTACTTTGTTACAATCACGTAGAATAAAATCGAACATCTTTCATAATACCAACACTGTACAAGACATCCTGTGTGCTGTTTCGAGGAAAGTCATCTCTTCATAGTTGGCTCTCTGGAAGATTGGTCTTGCCGTGAGCGAGATGTATGGTATTGCCACCATGGATGCAGAGCTCACACTTATGTTGATCTGTGTCGATGGGATCTGATAATTGCCGATTTCAGGATCATATGTCGCTGTTGATGGCTTCTGCAGGTCTTATAGACGAAACTCAACGACATCCATCTGTTCCTACGTAGCGTCCGGGAATCAAGAAGCATCTCAGAGGACTTCATTACAAGCTGCTGCCTTTAATTTAGCCATCAGGGGTAATGGTCCCCTCAACATAGTCCAGAACAGTGGTCATGCTAATATCCCGTTTGCCGTTCAAAGTCTTGGTCATATCCCACGAAATGCCCTTCCCGTCACCAAATATGCACTGATACTTATACCAAAGATTGCCAGGATTCTCTGCCAGCCTGTCCTTCAGAAACCGCAAATCCCATTCCTCTCTTTTGAAGGTCTCGCCAAAAGCTTTGTCCAGGGCATCCGCCAGTTGGCCATAAGAGACCGTGTCCCCACCAATATAAACCACCTCATTGAGTGTCCCTTCTGGGACAAAGACCATTTCGGCCGTCAAGCGGCCGATATCCTCCGGCGTTGATACCGTGACCTTGTTGTCCCAAGAGCCCAGGGCGCGCACAGTCCTCTTATCAAGATCAACCACCCCGAAGTCGGCAATGAACAAGTAGCTCATGAACAGCCCCGTCGATATGATGGTCCATGCCGTGCTGGTCTGTGACCGCAGCAGTCGCCGAACCTGCAACATCTCGTCAAACAGGTCTTGAGCACTTCCCTCCCCAATTTCCTCATAGTCCACGCCAAACTGCCAAGGGAAGTACCGCGGAACGCCTGCCTGTAGTGCAGCGTTGGCAGACTTCAGCTGCGTCCCTTTAGGCAGGCCGTACCCGCCCGCTTGGATGACAATGTTGTAGGATTTGAAAATACGAGACAGTTCGGAGACGTCATCGTCGACGAAGTTGCCGGGCAAGAGGCTTGCGCCTAGGGCCTGCAACTCGGCATTGGAGCGTTGCTTCTCTGGATTGGGGGAAGTGATCGAGTCCGGACGAAGCAAGACAGAGAAGCTGACGTGTGGAGGCTTGGAAGGATGGCTTGCGAGTGCTGATAGGATGGCTGTTCCCAGCTCGCCGGCTCCAACTATGAGGATCGACTTTTCGGCGGCCATCTTCTTCGTGTTCTGCACTTTGGGTCGTTCATAGGCGTATCTCGACCTTCGAATAATGATCAAATCTCGTGGACTTTTCTTTTTATAGTCTACGTACGGCTTTTGCGTCAGCGGTGACATGCCAAGCAATCCGTCGGACCTAGGGCGTTAATTCCAGTACGGAGACTATGTCCGCCCCATGGGCACCACGTCGATTATTAATGCTCCCTGCTTTAGCCTTTTGTAAGCAAAGTCACCTCAAAAGGAATGCCTGTGTCCCACAAAAGACAAAAACACCGCCAAGTGTGCCACTTCAATGTTTTCACCTCTGCGCGTCGTAGCACGGGACGGCAATCGCCAGGTGCGAGACCTGTTTGCTCCACAGATTCGTGGTCTTTGCCTTTTTTTTATTGGACCACAGACATATCGACGTGCCTCATCATCACCAAAGCACGCACCTCGTCGTAGCACGCTTGATAGCGTCAACACAAGGCATACATTCCTCCAGGGTCTTACACGACTTGTGTAGAAGGAACATAATAGATCATGGATGTGAGATCTCATCAGGCACGATATCATCACTTGAGTTGGAATGGATGCTGTTACGTTTGTATTGGGTCGACGCGTCATATTCGGGTGTAACGGCCACAAGGTCACAGAGGGAGATGCCGTTCGCTTGGATATGGCCAATTGATGAACAGGTGGTCACGCGCATTCGAGCTCTTGGCCAAAAAGGCCCTATGAGGCTAGATACGTGTCATAGCAAACAGTACGAACCCCCAGGTATATGAACCGGGCTGAACTATACTCCTCTTTGCTGCGGAAACGAGTTCCAACTTCCATTAGACTTTTTCAAGAACTGTCCCAGAGGCCAAAGCGAGAGAGAAAAAACCACGTACACCATGAAGACTATCTTCATACTTATCGCCGCCACTCTGGTCGCTGGCGACATAGAAAACCTGAAAACCACGCCAACCACCCCGGGCATCATCGCCTCTGACACTACAACGGCCATACCTACCTGGGCAGTACGAACACTCCAATGGTCGGGGTCGAAATAGAGATCAGGGACTAACGGACAGAAACAGGTGACCTGCATGACCAGCGCCGTATCGGCAGTCGGCTGTGATGTGCACGACGTCGACTGCATGTGCAACAGCTCCGATGCTTTTGTCTCAGTTGCCGGAGAATGTATAGTTTCCGCCTGTGGGGGTGAAACAGCATCCGCGATGATTCCGGCACGTACACCAGTGTGTACGGTTTGTGTCTGAGTGATTACCTAGGTACATGGAGTGGGGGCTCAGGGCCTGTCCAGCCTGGGGAAGAAGATGGCGTTCTCCAGAAGGTGGTAAGAGGCATTGATTGCCTGCTTTTGCCGTCTAGGAAGGGTATTTCTCTTTGCCATCCACATGTTGTGGCTTATACGATGGGCCCACCCCTGAATGCCGAGCCACGATGTAGCATTGAGTGGGTTGCTGCGGCCGACTGTTAGTGGGGACATTTGTTGAGGCAGCCGGGTAGCAGATGGCCGGGTTACTTTTTACAAAAGCTTATATTTAAGGCGAGACCCGATTCAGCTCTACTCGAAATTCAATTTATTCATCTCATTCACCGTGCACGAATTGGGATCGAAGATATACGGCCTTCCGTAAACAATTACAGACTGAGTATCGCATTGAACGGAAGCAACAAGCAGTCCAACACCACTCTCCTGCCACGTTTCAATACTGTATTTAACTAGATAAGATGAGGTGGTGGGGTAAAACAGCAAAGATCAGCATTGACATTCGGGACGAGTCAATACCAAAACAATGGCTCTTAGAGCCGGAGCACCTGCCGCCGGAGGAACAGCACGCCGTGCTGAACGTGCCTGATGAGTCTGGAAAGCTCTCAGCGGAGGAAATCGAGATGACAAACGCAGACGTGAATTCGCTGCTGGAGGCATACCGAGCTCGCAGATGGACAGTGAGACAAGTCATCACCGCCTTCCTGAAGAAGGCAGTGATTGTGAACCAGCTAGTGAGTGAGAAGCTCAATGCGGACCCATGAAAGACAAACAGCAAGAAGGGCTAACCAAAGCTCCCTGAGAAAGGCGAACTTTGTAACCGAGTTCCTCCAAGAAACAGCCCTGAAACAAGCAGACGCCCTCGACACCCACCTCGCATCAACAGGCGCCCTAGCAGGACCACTGCACGGCATCCCAACCTCACTAGCAGAGCCAATACCCTTGGGAGGCCGCATCGCCCACGCCGGCATCGTCTCGCGCATCAACAACCCACCACCCACTGAGGACGCCCACCTCGTCCGCCAGCTCAAGCACGCCGGCGCCGTGATCCACCTGCGCACGAACGTGGCGCAGGCCCTCGTCGGGCAGCTGGGCTGCGAGAACAATATCATGGGCGCCACGCTCAACCCGCATGACCGGCGCCTGTCGCCGGGCGGGCCGTGCGGCGGCGAGGGCTTGAGTGTCGGCTCGCGGTGCGCGGTCCTCGGCGCTGGGGTGGATGTCAGGGTCCCTGCTGCTTTTGGCGGTTGTTACGGGTTCAAACCCACGGCGGGGAGGGTTCCTGTGGAGTGGTGGGCTGAGGAAGGTGTGGGTTGCGTGGTGGGGCCGCTGGCGAGGAGCGTGGACGGGTTGAAGGCCTGGATGAAGGCAGTATTGGACCAAGAGACGAGTGACGCTGACGAAGCGTTGCTGGCGAGCTCTCCTTGGAGGTCGGATGTCTCCGCGGGAAGTTTCACCGTGGGCGTGATGAGGGACGACGGGATCGTCAGGCCTCAACCCCCTGTGCTGCGCGCCCTGAGGTCGGCGGTCGACAAGCTCCGCGCAGCCGGCATCAAAGTTGTGGAATGGGAGCCGTACGACCACCAGAGGGGCTATGCTATGCTCCGGTCCCTCTATTTGCCCGACGGCGGCAAGAGGTGTCTCGCCGAATTTGACAAGTCGGGCGAGCTGCCCCTTGCTTCGGTGAGTCGTGCCTTGGACGCCACGGATAGGTTCCGCAGTGTGCCCGTTGCTGGTGTTGAAGGCCCCCGGCCGTTGAGCCAAGATCGTGAGACTTATCAACAAGACCACGATGCGTTGATGACGGAGCGAGGGGTGGACTTCATCCTTGGCCCGGCCTACGTAGGCGCAGGGGCGCTGCGCGATGGTGCCAAGTATTCGCACTACACGTCGATCTGGAACATCTTGGACCTTCCTTCTCTGGTTCTACCTAGTGGGTTCAGATGTGATAAATCCGTGGACGTGAAAGACAAGACGTACGTTCCTAAAAGCGATATTGACAAGGAAGAATGGAAAGCTTGTAAGGACTTCTCCTATACACTGACGGTAATACCACGATGCTGACATCTCAATTCAGATGACCCTGAAGTGTTTGACGGGTTCCCCATCGCGTTACAGCTTGCAGGAAAACGATTCAAGGATGAGGAAGTTCTTGCGGCTGCTAAAGTTTTAGGCAATATTTTCAAGGGAGGCAGAGAGCCGTAGAACGGATCGCCGTGGAATAGGTAGCACAAGGTGTACACGCGCGACACGACACCATGCTGCTGTGTTGTATGTACGTGCGAGAATCAATGCCGATGCATTGGGACCCCGTGACAATAGCATGCGAGCATTCTTAGCATGACGCATGAGCTATGCGCGGCTTACATGTGGCGACACCTGGGAATTATGGCAACCTTACGTAGCCCTCTATATGTCTGTATCGACAAGATTATACACTTATAGACTCATAGGCGGAACAGGGAGACCTGCGTCCATGCTTGCATCCATATATCCTACATCTATCAAAGGTACACATTATTCACATGCGTGAGATGACTCAAAATGAGCACTCGATCATTCAAGGTCTGCTGGCATCACATCAGCAGACTCTCTCGGCCTGAACTTGGCATTCTGAACATCCTTGAGGCTAGGCGGTAGCACTCACAGGGTATTTCACAAATCCGATGTTTACTTTAGACCCAGTCGATCTCGGACTTGAAGACCAGCTGTTAGATAATTTTCAGTTGTTGCCGCATGAGAACCAATGCAGTGTGGCCACAAGAAAGTAAGTTGGTCCTAAAAATATGATGGAGCCTCTGCCAAATTTGATATGGTGAAGAACACCATTCTCTGTGAATGTATGTAAAGCAGGTTGTCCTCTGAATTTGGCAAATTGCAAAATTCGTGGGCTTAGAAACTCACCTAAACTCTTTCTTGGTATGAAGTCAGCAGAGTCTCACATAGCAGCGCTTTCAACTTGATCTCACAGTTAGACATCATCAACAGAAATCAATAACTTGAGCCTGCAGTACTACTAACTTAAGAGGATGTATATTTCAGCTCTCAAGTGAGGAGAAGCCTATGAACCTTCTCCATAAGAGCCTCGGCGGCTGCTGCCTAAATGACTTCAGACCTGTGCGGTAGTACAGACTACAGACTCAAATTAGTGCCACTGCCTCCAAATTCTTCCACGCCCAAGAGCTCCTAGATTATCTGCAGATAGCCTCGATCTGGATTCTGCCCCCCTCCCTCCCTTTTTGCGAGGCAGAATCTATTTTAATTGTTGACGCCATGCGCTGCCGGTGCCTTATCTGGACCCTGCGGTGGCAGCCTGCATGCCCTGCCCGGACTTGACAGGCTCCGCCACTTGCCTGATTCTCTCATTTCTTATGTAGGCCAAGACTCAGCTCAAGTTCTCTTTTTGACATTATGAGCTCAGCTATTTGAAGTAAGATGTGTCGCCTTCCCCTGGCCCATCATTCTCTTTCCAGTCCAGATGCGAAACTGGAACCTGTTAAAATCATTGTATCTGGGAAAATGGCTGATGTATCACCTACCAACCCGTTACTTGCTCATATGCCGCGGAACGTGGCAAATGCCTCTCAGTCCGGCCAATCTCAGTCGGGGACACCCCATTCTACTGGTTCGGCGATAGAGCTGAGCGGGCCCATGAGGGAGAGTACGGAGCGAGAAAATGTCGAGGCGGCGAGTGACGAGGGTCTCTCGTCGAACCAAGAGGCCGGAGCTCCAGCACCAGAAAAAGCCAACTCAAGGCCGTGGACACCCGGCGTGTCGGCGAATCTGCCTTGGGGTTTCATTCTGGTTCTTCTTGGCGCCCTGGTGGCTGCGTCGGTGTCATTTATGCGGCTGACAACAGCAAGGACGACTCCTGGGTGATAGCTCCGACTGTCTGGCTGGCCATACTTGGGCCGCTTGCGAGCATTATGCTTCAGTATGCCCTTTCCTGTGGGCTGGTGATAACATGGTGGAACTCAGCCCTGGGCGGCACGACACTCGGAGCTCTCCACAGGCAATGGGACCATGGGACCAGCGCGTGGGCCGCGATCACGTCCGGCAGGGAAATGGACAAGAATGCCCTGGCAAAATTCATGGAGATGTCCATCTTTGCCGTCAACCCACTACTCCAGCGAGCGCTCAGTACCTCCCTCAGAACAGAACGCGAAGACGTCAGATTATCGGCTGTCGCAGCCACAGATGTTCAGTCGTTCCAACACATGAACTTCACAGACGCCTACCAAGCTTCTTTCTACGACCCTGTCTTCCTGTCGCCGATAATGACGCGGATTATGCAACAATTCACCGACAGACAACCCATAAAGGGAGACATTTCTGGCTGTACTGGGAATTGTTCCGGAACCCTTGAAGCTGCCGGAATCGATTTCCAATGCACTACAGTTCATAACACGAGCTTCGTTTCCAACTACGGAGGCGGGGCCGGTGGCGCCACACAAGTTTTTAAAACTGGAACAAATGTCATAAAGTACCAGACGAAGGCGGACTTCAATTTGACCGTATTCTACGCCACAACCGACCTCAATGATGACGATGATTCAGAACGCGATACAATGAAGTCCTGCCACGGAGTTTCTACGACAGTCAATTGTGTTCTTCAACACGCAGTTGTCGCCTATCCGTTTTCGCAAAGAGATGGAGTTATTACCCCGGAAACTGAAAGATCCAGGGTTCGCATCCTCTCCACGGAATCGACTCTGGTGAGCAGTCACATGCCGCCCAACAGAGACCCCATATTTGGCGGCTTGAGTATTGCCGCGGACAGCATCTTCAATTCTTCGGCTACAGTGCAAACAATGGGAAAATACGGATGGAGAGTCCGGACGAGCGGGCCGCTTGCGGCGACCTATCTCGTCCGTGGCGCCGACGCAAGGACTTGTGCCGTTGAGTTCAGCGACCCTACCGAAAACATCATCTCTAAGCTCAATGAGATCATGTTCCGCGTCGCCTTGGCGGCCCCGAATGCTTCCAGTCCGAGGACCGAGTTCGATGCTCAGCAGCAGACCGTGTACATAATTTACAGGTCTCGGTACGCTTATCTACGGGAGGCGTTGTCCATAACGGCTTTGGCTGTAGTGGCAGTGGCACAGACTGCTTCAGGGTTCCATAATCTTGGTCGCCCGGTCTCGCTTAGCCCTATTGAATTTGGCACGGCTTTGGGTTCTCAGCTCCTTCGAAAGCCGGGTACCTCGAATATGGAAATTAAAGAGCTCATGGATGTGTACCAGGACACCCCGGTCAAATACGCGTCGATCGATACATCTGGCGCAGAAGATGCACTACGCAACCCTCGCAACAGGCTGCAGCTTGCTCTTCGAGGCCATGGGATGGAGCCGCGAAGGCGGGAATTGTTTTCTGGTTGATTGATAAGCATTTTTGCTTGTATGCGTTGATTTTCCATCATGCAGAAGTTCCAGCGTCAAACACTGCTGGCCGTCTGGCCGTATCAAATCAGATGGAAATTCGAGTACCGTTGGAATCATAGACAGCAAATACTTCGAGGTCCTCGTCCGGTTAGCTCTCAATGTCAGTGTCATCATTGGAGATCTCGACAGGGTCATGAGGTGTCCCTGGTCTGGAGGGAGTATCAGGAACCGCAGACATCTTGCTGGTTGGTAGCAGGGCCAACATCGATTTGTCCTGCGCGAGACCTCTCAGTTCTGCTCTTCCTTTTAGCTGGGTAGGGGTCCGTAGACCAGAAGTCGCCCGTCAGCTTATGCACGCGTTTACGCCGGGCGACTACGAGAACTTGCGCGTCTATCTTGCTCTTGGTCCACGTCCCCATGTTCTCGGTCCCTGACTCCGAGGCGATGTTCTCGAACTGGTCTTTTTGATACTTTCGAGGCTGGTTGTGGCAGTGATGGCGGATGTTTCCAACGTTGCCCTGCAGGTCCGGTGTCGGCTTGCCCGCCTTTCGTTCGAAGTGGACTTTCTTGATGCTAGCGACGAATTGTTCTGTGATCTTCCGAGGCGCCTGCAAGAACGAGTAGATGTGTCGTCAGTAGACCATTTGATGACTGATGGTACTGATACTGATATCAAGGGAGGCCTACCTTCTGTCCGACTCCCCCAGTTCAACCTCTGCGCCAACACGGCCTTGCCGCTGGTATCGACGCGCTTCTCTGTGAGCGCCTCAGCGGTTGCTTTGCATCCCTGGTCTGGGCACGTGGCACATCCCTGGGCGACCTCGAGGGCAGGCCAGGATCCTGCGGAGTGACATTATTATTCGTCAGGCGTTCAACTATGTACGGTGGAGGTCATGTCGAAGGAAAACGAGTGGCAGACGGGTTGCGATGCGTCTCGGCAGGTGGTGGTAGGAAGTTCCTCTTTTACCATAAGCTAGACGTGCGTCATCCAAGACAGAACCCACACACAGCTCCAGCAGGCGCGTGGGGGAGCTACCTAGGTACACTGGGGGTACCCCACCCACCCCACATGCCTGCACTCCGGCACTCCAGTCTCCAGCACGCAAATGTCTTCACAGCCACCACAGCTGCACCTCAACCAACCCTGCATCACAGCACAAACGGACGTCCATCCACTGGTACTGGTTTTCCCTACTACACTTCTCATATCATGTTAGCACAAGAGTGTATATTCCACTTCAATCATGACCCCCACGGCTACAGCTACAGACGCTAAGTCCCCTCCTCCACATCCCACCGTGCACGGCGTCGACGTCTCCCCCACGACACAATGCGCCCACTGGCACTCGGACCTGGACATCATAGCCATCAAACACAAGTGCTGTCGCGAGTACTACGCCTGCATTAGCTGCCATGAAGCATTGGCCGGTCATCCCCCACAGGTATGGGCTCGGCACGAACGCCACACAAAAGCCGTGCTCTGCGGAAGCTGCCGCCGCGAACTGTCCGTTGATGAATACCTGAGCTATGGGAGCAGGTGCCCAGGCTGTGCCTCTGGCTTCAACCCTGGCTGTGCCAGGCACTACGAGCTGTACTTTGAGGTGTAAAAATGTTAGGAGCGCCATGCGTTAGGCGTCAGGTCTAGATTTTCTGCGTTGTCTATCTCACTCTAAGGCACGCAGAACTCCTCCAGTCTAATGATAGATCTGTATACCCGAGAGATAGATATTAGAGCTGGCTACCATGTGCATCTCCGGAGCCCGTAAACTGAACCTCAGCAACAATCCCCAGATGATCAGTCACCCAAGGCTTCTCAAACCCCAGCTCAACAATCTGCCTGCGCTCCTCCTCCCCCTCGGCCAGGACATCCCCTCCAAACCTCTCAAGCCTGACCAGCTCGACACCCCCGCAGTAGTAGACCTTGTCCATGCGCGAACAACCAAACTGCTCCCGCAGCTTCGTCGCAGCCTGCTGGCCCCAGGTGAAGCCCTCATCCGAGTCCTCCTTCCCGCCAAGCTCCAGGTACGCGTCCTTGAGACCATTGTCGCTGTGCAAGGTGCGATCGAACGGCTGGATGGCGTTGAAATCCCCCGCGGCGAGCGCGGCGTGCAGATGGGCCTCGCGCATGTACCGCGCAACAACCTCCATCTGCGGCGGGCGGAAGGGCGGGTCGAACGCCATGGACTCGAGGTGGGAGTTGCACAGGCGGACGGTCTTGCCGCCGCCGCCGCCGAAGGAGATATCCACGAACAGGGCGTCGCGGTCCATGCGTGTCTTGGCGTAGTGGACGCGGAAGGCGGAGACGATGGGCAGGCGGGCGTCGACGAGCGTGGTGGTCCCGTAGTGCGTGGTCGCCCAGTTGGTGGGGTCGACGTCGAGCAGGTGGTAGCGCTCCCTGACCCAAGGTGTGTTGGAGATGGTGGTGAGGTCCTCTGGTGTGCACTCCTGGAGGTAGATGACCGACGCGGTGGTGGGCGGCAGGGGCTTGGTCAAGCTGTCCAGGTGCGCAAGCGCGGGTTTCATGCGTGCCTCTGCGAAAGGCAGCATAAAGTCCACATTCCACGTGTAGAGGGCTAAGTTGGTGATCTCTTGAGATCCTTTCTCGACGTGGCTAGGTGACTTGGGGACCCAGGAGGATGTTGCAGCGTCAAAGGCGTAGTAGCCTTGTGCGTGCGGTTTGTCTGCTTCCCATGGCACTGACGTCTTTCTCAAGACTGTGGTGTCTTTGATGGCCTGGGCAATGATGGCTTCCATGATGGAATCTGTTGCTGAATTCAAGGGTTTCGAATTCAATATGAACAAAAGGGACCTTATTGGGAGTAGGGAGGTCCGCTTGAGGAAAACCCGGTGTTGCCGGCGTTGAGTTTATCAAGGTAGGCTGAGGGCGTTATTTGTAGGCCCTCGGCTCGGATGCGGGGATACCCGCAACGGCGCCGTTGGTCCCTTAGTGCTGACACAGTGGAGCAATTTTGGTTGTTCAGCACTGGAGTAAAATGCTTGGTATAGCCAACACCCGCTGTTGAAAATCATGACTCGAGATGATCTATAAATAGAAGAATATACTTTGTGTCGATGAGCCTTGTTGTGGTGTACCGAATCGTGGACAAAACGTGTGGAAAAGGACTGGAGCCATCCTGACGCGTATCATTTCTTGTTGCAGACAGCAAAACTGACAATTTCGGAAGACCCGGAGTACTTCGCCATGTCACTGGAAACCCAGAACGCTCTTACCACCGGGACCTATGTTGCTCTGAGATTAAAGGTGATAGTCAAGGCCGCAATTATTTGTTGGCTAACGGTTGAAAGGCAGGGGTTAATCTTGAACGGTGGGCTCCAAGCATGTCACACTTAACACCATTGGTACCTAGGTAGCTTCGAGAACTAGCCTGTCTCAAAACAAATAGGACGGTGTTGGAAATTTCGTCTGGGCGATTTGGCTTGTGTGTCGCATCAACTTGAGTGAATATAAATGCAACGCTCGAATTTCATACCAACTCGACGCTTTTGCTCGAAAACTGTCTCCGATATTGGCTGCCTTCCCGATGGAGCCCTCACAACTCAAGTTTAGCTACCTCCCTGATGCCATTATTCTCACTCTTGCCCCAATACAATTTTCACATCCAGCTCACTTGCTTCCCTTCATTGACTCCGAGCCCCTGAATCCCCCTCCGTATCATGCTTCCATCCAGGCCCTTATGAGTACCCGGGTCTCTCTCAGTCACTTCTAATGCTCAAATTCATATTCCCAGGCCTCTTCCATTGTAGAATATCCCCTAATCAAGCAGGATCTGAACTCTGGGCCTCCTACTCGTCTCTTGGCCACTCCCGCTATTCCTAACCGTCCTGCCGTCCCGCTGACCCAACTGCTGCCGCCGATCCTGGCGCGGTTGGTATTGAGCCAGGAGTCGCGTTTGTGCCTCGTACTCTTCGATTGTGAATGTAGCCAGCGGGGTAGAAGACCGATCCGCATCCGCGTTCGATGCTGCATGTGCCACCGGGGTCGTGCTCACAGTAGTGGTCGTGGTCGGCCCTGGCGTCGCGGCCTGGCTCAATACGGCAGACTGCACAGTGGCAGGCACACCGACTCCATCGGCCAGATGCCACTCGCGCGTGATCGTCTCCCTGTATATCATGTTCGGATCCCTTGAGGCGCTCGTCGACCTTGTCTCTCCCTCAGTTTCATTTGTGTCCGAAGGGCGAGTTGCCGCGCCGGCCTCTGCTTCGGGTGCATGATTCATCGACGGGGCGGCAGGCTGGACAGTTGCTCCATCGATGGGCTCCGGTGGCGCGGGGCATGGTGGGTGGAAATGACAGCTGGGGTTGTGGCAGCAGTATCTGTCCCGGTGGCTTGCCAGGCATGACCCGGTGCACACGCATTGGTAGCAGCCGATGCAGTGCAAAAATGGTATGGTGTACATACTCATTGTCGTCTTTCGCCGATAGGTGGGTTCTACGTGTGCATGTGCGCTGAGAGTCCGGGTTGTCTTGTGCAGGTGCTGGTGAAGCTACTGTGTCTGGGGCGCATTGGCTCTGGAAGTGTGCAGCGCTGAGGACTGTGATCGAGAAGTGTTGCAGTCTGCTTGCCAAGGTTACCAAGGCTGGAGACAAATGGGGCCGGTTGACTGGGTTTCAAGTGTTCACTTGCATGACGACAATCGCTCAGTGCGTCACTGGCTGTAGAAAATCATGTTGCCATTGCCTCCATTTCACTCGTTCGTCATAGAAATCATGAGTAGTGTGGTGTCCAAGCTTCAGGCTTCTGACGCATCTTCGAACTTGGTGGGGTTTGCTCAGGTGGTCCTCATAGTCTTTCTCACTTCGATCGAGGCTGTACCAGTTTTAGGCGGTTCATTGCTGACAGAAGAAATATTTCTGTATTGCATATATACATATGTAGGTCCTCCCCAGATCAAGCGTTGGGTCATATCCCGCACAACTCAGACAGTGAGCTCGTCCCATGTGGGCTTCACAACCTTGTGCCGGCATTTTTAAGCGCTCGTGAAAGACTCAACCTTGACGGAACCACCAAGGGCTTTGGTGGCAAAATTGAAAATGCCATATCGGTAGCCCATAAAGAACTCCCATTCATTGTTCAGGGCCAGCTGCGAGCCAAACGTCGCAAACGAGCTTCCGTCAAAGCTGTACGAGAACGGACCCTTCTTCCTCGAACCAGGGTTGATGTCGACGTTAGCACGAAGCCAGACACGACGCTGCTAGATGGGCGTGGTCGCAGCATGGGAGCCCGTTGACGACGTGGCCCACGTGCTCTTCACCATGCTCAGGCCGTTGTAGATTGCGATCGAGTAGGACGAGCCAGACCGCTGGACGGCGATGTAGGCCGAGGCCTGTCGCAGCAGCGAGAGGCCGGCACGGTCGCCGTCGGCCATGGAGGTGAAGTCGATGACGACCGTGCCGACTCCCTGCGGGCCATGGATGCGCTTTGTCATCGTGTTTCGGGCCGCGTACAGGTCGCTCGTCACAGTTGCGGTGCGAAGAGTCAAGCCATTTAAAACAGTGATTTTGGAAGTTCCGGGGTTATTGTTCCACTCCCCAGCGGGGCCGAGAGATGTCCCAGTGAATGTGTCGGTGCCGAGCGTGGACTGGACCGTTCTCTGGGTCGCCGGGTAAGGATATGACTTGCCCCCAAGCGCCGTTGGACAGGGTGACTGCCGGGAATCCGTCAGAGCCCCATGTCACGGGAGCAAGGACCGGGACTCTGCCGCCAGGATAGTTGTCGATGAATGCTATTTCAAACCACTTCCCATCTGGTGTGTCCACCAAGCTGCCCTCCAGCGGTGAGGATTTCCGGCTCCCGATACCGGTGCGGCCACGCTCTCGACAAGTGCCTTCATGGTGTACGGGCCCCACGGACTGCTTGTCTGGAGCACATACTGGCTACTCGCCGGCTTCGTCACGAAGATATAGTATTTTCCATTGCGCTTGTACATTCCGCTACCCTCCAGGACCCCGATGCTGGACGGCGTGGAGTACACGTTCTGCTTGCGGACCTCTGAGAGTCCATCAGCGGACAGCTGTGCCACGCTGATCTGAGTGTTTCCGTAGGCAACATACATCGTGTCATTGTCGTCGATGAGGAGGCCTGCATCGCAGTAGCAAGTAGCGATCATGGCCTTCTGGGACCAGGGACTAGTTGGTTATGGGGCAGTGTACACATCTGTTTTCGAGTAATGGATACAGCCGATCCAGTACCAATAATTGTTGCTCTTGCGATATTTAAAAGTGGACGCATAGATGCCCTTGACGTAAGCTTCTTGGCCTCCCGTCAAGTCATACTCCGTACCCCAGCCAAGAGTGGGAACGGCATGGCTGAAGTACTCCCAGTTGATAAGATCACTAGAGCGTAAGATGGGGGGCGCCCGGCGAATAATGCATTGTTGAGGCGGTGTAGTAGTACGTGTTGTTGACTCAAATAACCTCCGTAATAGGGTCCGCGGGCATTTTGTAAGGCACGTGGGATACACAAGGCTTACATAGTATGCAAGGCTTATTATATTTTGGGTAAGGAAGTTATATATCTACCCTTTTTCTCACAAAGCTATAAGCTACTCTTACTTTTATAATTCCATAATTGTTAGCTGGGTCACGTATACATACGTATAGTATTAGGCTTAGCCTATATATAATAGTACTTACTATTAACTTTAAATAACTTAAATACCCTTACCTCTTTTAACTTAGAGGCTTTAAAGCTTAGTAGATATTTACTATCCTAATACTAGATAGTCTATAGGGCTATAAGGGCTTAAATATAGTTGTATTATTATATCTATATTTGTAACAGAAAGGTCTAGCGTCGTAGTACAGCTAATGTCACGTAGTTTCCACCTAAACCGGACTTATATTACAGACTTCGGAGTCTGTTCACGGCGTGAGAGATCCTTCTGCAACACACGACCAATGAAACTAGACTATGTGGCGATGATGGTGTGCAGGAAACTACTTAGTTATCTGTACAGATTAAATGAAAAACTAAGCTTGCGATTGGCCGGGAAGCCAGCCGTGCAATAAGCCGCAATACCCGCTACCTCGTGGACGGTATGTAGCCGGCCTGCAGAAGCGACGTCGAGTTGACAAGATGCAGCAGGCGGCGCAGCATCTTATGGCCCAAAAGGCGCCCAGCCATTCAAGCATCCTACTGGCTCTATAGTTGGTGCCACCACCGGCAGCCATGGTCAGCTGATGTATTATATGCCCCCTCTTCCGCGCTCCACAAGGTTTCTTAGCTCATTCCAAGGTTCTTCTACTCCCACGGTCTCCTCAAGTGGCTTGTGGCTTCTTCACCCGAAGCATAACGTTCAGGCACGGCCCCGAAGAAGATGCCTAGTGGATTTGTATTACCGCCACCCGTAAACCCCGATGATCCAGGCATCGGCCCGCCGATTCTCGCCGTCTCATGGCTGCTAACAGTCCTGGTCATGGCCGCCGTCGGCCTGCAGTTCTACCTACGCAAGTCCCAGAAGATCATGGTTGCTTCTGACGACTGGATCATGCTTGCCGCCACCTTCTTCCAGATAGTCTACCAGATCTTCCTGACCATATGCTATGTCACGGGCCTGGGCAAGGCTATCGCCAACATGATACTTGACCAGATCATCGCCGCCAAGAAATGGGCGTTCTTCACGATACCCTTCTCCAACATCGTCTCCATCCTCGCCAGAATCTCCATCACCATCCTACTTATTCGCATCTTCGGCAATAGGAAATAGTTCAAATGGGTTCTCATCAGCTTCACTGCGTTCCAGACCGTACTGGGCTTGCTTAACATCATCATTATCTGGGTACAATGTACTCCAGTGGAGGCAGTATGGGACTTCCTCGTCGTCGAAGCAAAATATTGGGATAAGCGCATCCAGCAGTACCTAACTCTGGTGCTACAGGGTAAGTAGTGGTCCCCGGTGCGAATGAGATTGCGGGACTAACAAGAGACACTAAACAGCGCTTTTCGGAATCTCCGATCTTCTTTATATCTTCTTCCCGGTCGTCTTCATCTGGAAGCTTCACATGCCGACGCGCCACAAGATCGGCTTGATTGTCCTGATGGGTTTCTCGGTCTTGACCACGGTTGCCACGCTGTCCAAGGTGGTAGTGAACTGTGTGTACACGAATATCGATCCGTTCAGCAACCCTCAAGTCTTCACACTCTTCGGAGTCATGAGTCTCTGCACTACGATCAAACAGTGCCTGGTTATCATCATCGGGTCCATCCCCACGCTACGTCCGCTCGCAAATGTGCTGGCGCCCTTCTTCGAAAACCTCGGAACGTCACTGGCCAGTCTTGTCCCGAGTACTTGGAGGAGGAGCAGCAGGCGACACAGATCTGAGACGACGTCGCTATCATTAAGCTACAAGCAGGGCTACATGGACTTGGAAATGCAACCGACACACAGCGTGTCTGGTGAGGAATTGATCCTTCCCAAGCAAAACACTACGGTTCAGACGGGCCCAGCCCCGCGATTCCCTCCCGGGAAGCCCGTGGTCCAGCGCACCGACGACATCTCGGTGACGTACCACAAGCGCGAGCCTTGAGGTAGGATTTGAGTCGACGGGAGAATACCATTATCAGATGTGTTACGTAGGTCATAGGGATCTCGATCACAGGTAACAGGGATGTATTCGTAGACCAAAAGCTTGCAAGGTCCAAGTACGTGCTGGGTCGTGTATAGGATTTCTAGTAATGAGATGCATGGATTTTCTTCAAGAATACATTGGCATATATGTACAAGTGGATGGTGGGGACTGCCGTATAGCAGGAGGGTGCTGTCAGATGTCAACATTACACGATGATAAGGCTATTCACAATTTTGAGTTAGATGTCAGGCATATGGCATAGTGTTTACCCGTAGATTAGCCACCTATACAGAATACAAGAAAATGGGGAAAAAAAAAAAAAAGCACATCATCCAAGAACCAACCACTGCATCATCCAATCGTGACCCAGTGTATCTGCCCCGGCGTATCGGCCGGCACAAGGGTCGTTTACTTGGAAAAACTTTCATAACTCGTCTGCTCGCCTAGGTCACCTCCCTGGGCATTCTGGCATTCTATGGGCGGATACGCGAGTGACACTCGTCTGTCATCGGAGGCCTAGGACTCAGCTTGAACTCCGATCAGGTATCAGGTAACAGGGGGTAGAAAAGTCTTGGCAGGGGGTAGGAATTATAAGCCGTAATTAAACCTGACGGGGGGTAGTATAGACCTACCCCTTACCAGTATATAGAAGACTTATACCACAAATATACTTACCATCCCCTTACCTCTAGCTTCCAAGTTATATTATTACCACACACTAAATATATATAAAATATATACTTAGAATTATAGCTAACTTTAAAAGCCCTTCTAGAGAATTTAGTTCTCTTAATATTATACCAAAATATACTTAGTATATATAACATATAAGTATATAAGATACTATAGCTTTTTGGTTAAATAACCTTAAAGATAAGGGAAAAAGCAATAATAAGGGGCTAAATACCTTATATAGGTATAAAATTAGGCCAGATATAATACCATATATAGGGTTTAATCC
>JADAZS010000328.1:0-24085 GCA_014872975.1 Diaporthe citriasiana | reverse complement strand
AATACTTTATATATTACTTAATAATATATATATATTTTAAAACTATAAAAAATAATAGTATAATACTATTAGGAGAAAATCTAAAATTATTTTTTTTTCCTATTAAATTCTTTAAAATTTTATATAAGAAAATATAAATATTTTTATAAATCTATATATAAAATATTTGAAACTTTTATACTATTTTTATAATAAAGAAATACGAATTACAAAGTTAATTAAAATATTATCTTAAAATCTAGAAGATTATATAGTATTTTATAAAAGGTTAAATTAGTAGTGTTTTTGGGGTTTGTGTGGGGAAATTGGCGGTCCGAAATGGTGGGGGTGCCGAAATGGTGGCCCGGCATGGTACCCTTGTTGTGCTCTGCGCCACAACGTCCAGCCCGATCTTTAAATGACCCCCAAGCGTACCTTGTGATGTTGTTGAAAATTGGACAGTTCCGCGGAATTAGGGGTTGAGTCGGAACAGGACAACTTGTATGGCCGACGCAGGCAGGAGACAAGTTCGAGTCAAATAAGAATACGGCAAACTTCCCCGCGCGTTATACTCCTGTCAAGTCAAATACGATGCTGCCCTTGATGTTGCTCAATTACCGCTCAGTTTGTTGTAACAATCAATACCAACCATGCTTCCTCACAAAACCGAAGACAGGAAAGATGGGACACCTTATAGAGAGTTCGACACGGTGGAGGACACTGGGAGAGTTCCCACGATCGAGGACAACTAGTACCTTGGTCTGACGTTATCTGTGGTTCTCATTTACTTTGTGAGGTCATATCCCAGCCCGAGGATGAACGCAAATACTGATATGTACAATCTTTCCACAGGCCCTAATCCTCGTTAACTTTGCAGGTAAGATAAGTGGTTTTGTTTTCAATCCGTACACATACTCTTCTAGAGCGGTAGGCGGTGCCTTCACATAGTGGTGGACGCTTAAAGACTCAGCGTTAAATCATCGTACCGTGCAAATAACAGTACATTTGTGAAACAGAATGGTCTTGTGCTAACAACATACAGGCATGATAATAACATACAGGCATGATAATAACATACAGGCATGATAACTGTCGTCTCTTCAGGCTTGGTTGGTGCCGACTTCCAACTACTCCTCGATGCTGGCTACTAAGACTGCATAATTAGGTCGGGACATGTATGGCTAAAGATATTGGCGAACCGGGGAAAGCAAAATGGCTTCCACAGACCAACGCCATAATAACCCTCGCTTTTGTCACACCTATTTCTTCATGCTGGTAATTTACCGTAGGGCAGACGCGTCCTTGCTGGCTTGTTGCGACATCATCACGGCAAATGGTGAGTTCCACGCAGACAGAGATAGATTCCGAGCGGGTACGGCCAGGGTATTTAGGCTGTGCCCGCACAGACTCACAAATTTGGTAGATCTCAAGGCTAGCTAGACAGAAGATAGGAATCTCGAGTGTTTCCCGGGTGCTGCTAGAGCGGCTCGCATAACCAGCCTTGAAGAATTCGCCGCCAGCCGGTGGCTTGAGAAAGAGGAAAAAGAAACAGGAAAGACCTCAGCACTCAAGTCATCACCGCGCTTGATAAGCAAGGAGGCCCAAGCCCACCTCCCGCCGGGGAGCTCGCATTGGAATTCGCCTGCTCGGCTGCCCCTCACCAATAAAAGCCCCCCCCCCGGAGAGCCGGGGCAGGATCAGAGCCAACCCTAACCCGTTCCTAGTTATTGTTTATCTTGATCTGTTGACTTCCTGGTCCGGTAATCTTCTCCGGGGGCGGCGATTCCGGGGTTCGTGCTACCGTGAATTCTTCAAGCCACACTCTCGTTGCGAGCACTATCGCCTTACACGACACGCTTGAAGCGGAAGGCTGGATGAGCCACAAGCGAGCGTACCGTTGGTATAATGACGGCTTGGACAGCAGCATCGATGAGCGAGCATGCACGGTTGAGGCATGGCGCGTAAATCGTCACTCAGCAAATCCAAAGGGAACTCGTTGCCCACGTCCCAGCCAGTTTGCACGCGTCCCCAGAGTTGGACATCATATATCCCCATTTGATGAGGTGGATATGAATTGCCGGGATCCGCGTGCAATGCCGGCGGCCGAGATGCTGCGTGTCATTGCGAAACGGAACGGTGGGTGGCTCACCGGTTCCGCGGCCATCACCGAGCCAAGGTGTGTGTATAACCTCCCATGACGGAACGTTCCCGGGTTAGCACATCTGATCTACCAGGATTTGAAGTATATGTAGGCGGGCATGCATCCCGACGCAGACATAACGAGAGTTCGTTTTTGGTACACATCCACTCGAAACAGTACTCAATTGTTCACTCTCCATCTACAAGAAAAATGGCGCGCAAAGAATATATTTTCAAAGGCGAGGGGGCCCAGGGAATAGCTGGTGATGTCTTGTATCCGGAGGGAGACGTTGCCACGGCGTATCCAATAGGTTCGTGGGCGATATTTACACCGCTACTGGGCAATGATTGGGGGTGGCTGACACCTGCTTGCTTGCAGCATTGTATTTCCACGGTGGGAACTTCACGGTCGGTTCCAAGGAGCTGCTTTCACAGGACCATGTTCAGAAACTCCACGGCTTGGGCTTTGGTTGTCGTCTCGGCAAATTATAGACTCTGCCCAATGTTTTCTGTGTTCGACGGCCCGGTTATGGACGCCTTGGACGCGTACAACTGGACCCGGAGAGACTTGCCAGGTCTGCTGCACAACGACGCAGGTGTTCGCGTTGATGGTTCCCAGATTGTGGTATTTGGCCATTCGGCGGCCATTCGGCCAGTGGTCTTCTGGCACTATTAACGGTAAGTTAGGGCAGACGAGCAGGGAGAGAGGCCCCTAGGTCCATGCCCGGCTTTTCCCGTAGCATACGACACGGCGGGCTGACTTCGAATGTCCACGACACAGGCTGGCTCCCCCAACCCACCTCGAGCGATATTGGACTTGTTTGGCATGAAGTGTCTACAGGATGCATCTTTCCACACACCCAGTGCTGCCTTCGCGAAACTTCCCGCCTTCGACAAGGCGTCCCTCGATCAAGTACACGAGCAAAACCCGCCCCCAGCAGCGGACCATCTCCCATGACGGCCAAAGGGCCTGACTTTTCCAACCCTAGAGTAGCGTGGATGTTTAATCTCGTAAAAGAAGGGAAACGTTTTTCGACCGTCTTGGCCGATGGTAAATATGATAGGGTCGACCCTGCAACCTTGTTCGCCCAGTTGGGAAAGAACTTCCCTCCTACGTATTTTATTCACGGGACAGCAGACACACTTGTGGATTGGGATCTATCGAAGCGCGCACACGACCAGCTGCAGGCCAATGGGGTCGATACGAAAGTGTCGCTTGTCGACGGATCGCCTCATGGCTTCGATGCTAAGGCCCGACCAGGCGACGAGACGTTCGCCGTGGTTGAAGAAGGATTTCAGTTTCTCAAGACCCATCTCTGATATATGTGAGGAATAGATTGGTCGCCGTGCTGGACCTCAGAGAAGGTGGCAGCTCACGGAAGCACCATAAAGCCATTATATCGGGTTAGACAGGTAATCAAGCTGTGTGCTGACCATGCCGAGGATTGCCACATAATTGTCTTCTGTTGCGTCGAACGTGCCAAATATGTCATCTTCGACACACTGTGGCGGGATATCCAAAAGATCGACTGCGGTGGACTCCGAAGACGCGTCCATACCGACCGCGTTGGGCGTGGGCTTGTCCGGCGTTGGCATCTGGATTAATTCACCGAGCCTCCGCATCTCGTCCAGGGAGCACCAGAGTCTCGGATTCGATCCCGCTTCCGTGTAAGGGGAGGCTACTAAGAAATCAATTGCCGCGTGAAAAGCGGCGCGGCAGATGGGTCCGTAGGCGCTGGGGTTGCAGGAGGCAGCCAGGAACATGCATGATGCCGAACCCATGATGAAGCGGTCTGCTAGAGGGCCTTCGAGACGATTCAAACCATGGTGCCCTGCGGCGTGCATCATCCTTCCATACAGTGCAACAAGAGCCTTGGGGAGGGCAATAGTAGCCTCCGCGGACTGCGGTCGGCAAGCAAGCGACTTGCAAGAGCTAAGAGATCTGAAATGCGCCAACATCCTCAGATACGTTGTGCGCATCTGGAAGAACGACTCCAGGACGACCCGCTCGGCGGGCGGGGGTACGACGATGCAATCTGGAGGGAAAAGGTCGATTCGTGACGTTTCCTCGGCCAGTTTCTGGATCCTGTGGTCTAGGTAGTCCATCCGATCGTTGGTTTCCCTTGACTTGTCTTTTGACATGTGTTAGTCACCTGCTACGGAGCCCAAAGTCTTGCATTCTTGAACATTCCAAAACTTGAGAGACGGGATCCGTGACAGGAGAAGAATGACGCTTACAGCCACCGCTTTCCGCCTTGGTCGTACGAATTAGTTCGAACAGTTCCGCCTGGATGACGTTCAGATTGACCATTGCCGACAGAAGCGGATGGCGCCCGTGCTATCATTGCTAGAATTAGTCCTGATGTCTTTTTACTGGATGGAATGGTTCTGTTTTCGGGGTTTGATAAATAAACAAGACATCGTACCAGGTCCAAGACGCTGTCGTCCACTTCTCTGTCGCGGAGATGATATGGCAAGGTCGCGATGAAGCTGCATCGCTTGTCGAGGTCAACAACGCATGCCATCAACCTCTTGAGAAAGCTCGAGCGCTCGGTCGTGTCGTTATCGTCTCGGTAATATCTCTCTTTGTGAAGTCCGACCTCGAGAGCAGACTGGACCATGATGCCGGCCACCCGCCAAGCCTTCCGAATCTCTTGTCGCAATGTGTAATAAATGGTCTGCAGCGATTCTCGTCTGTGAGCCTCTCGGCCCAGCAAACGCCAAGAAGCCGGAAAGGGGACAGGCTCACCAGCAAAGCACCCATGATCACGTCCTCGATCTGGGCTTGATCTCGCCTCATGATGTTGTCGGCGTTCCAGATGAGATGGGACTCGAGCGAAGAGCTCAAGGGGCTGGTGGAATCACCCCTGATGAGCATGCCGACAGCCAAGACAGCCTTGGTGGCTTCGATGTCAATCAAGTCCACAGCCAAGTCCTGGGCGCCGTCCGCGAAGGAGAGCAACGAGGTCCTGAAGAGCGAGTCGATATTCTTCCTGGCGACTGTCAGGTCGATACAGGGGTATACGGGGAAAAGGTGGTCGCGGAAAGCGGCCAGGTGAGCCAGTGCGTTCTCACGGCCCAACTCGAGCACAGGCCGGGCAACCTCAAGTGCGGCCGAGGGGTTCTCGTCAGGCAGGCTGGGCTCTTGAGGGGGCGACTGGAGCGGATGGGCCTGGCTGGCGGCGGCGGGAGCTGTGATGATGCCCCTCTGCTCTAGGATCCGTCTGGCCCGGTCCAGGGAGTCGATGAAGGTGACGGGGTCGATGTTGCTCGCCGCGTTGGTGCTGGCCGTCTCGCTCCGGCGGCGCCTGAGCGAGGAACCCAGATGGGAGGGGCTTCCGAAGCGTCTGGCAGAGGACTGGATGTCGTCGCATATCTTTCTCATGCTGGAGAGGAGCTGGCCGAGGTCTTGTTGAGTAGTGCCCGACAGGTCGGCTGCGACGCAGTCCTTCCGTGGTGCCGCATTTGCGCGCCTGAAAGGATGCCGCACATTGTCAGCGAATCCGAGCCTTAGGTACGTGCTCATGGTTAAAGGGGCCCTTAGGCACGGGGCGCAGGGTTAGGGAGGGGGCGCGGATTGGAACAAAGCCTTGTCGTACGCGGCATCTGGCTGAGGCACATAGTCGTTGTATTTGCAATTGGCGTTGAGCTCCACACAACGGCTGCAGGGCAGGCTGCCGCTGCACTTGACCTTCCTCGTCTTGCAGGATTCGCTTTGGGGGCACTGTTAGCCTCTGGCCCAGTAAAAATGTCACCCATTGATGCCCTGCAAGCTTGAGGGAGCACGGCGTGGACTGTCTGTGTATGCAGAGGAGGACCAACCATGCGATGCGCGTGTATCTCTCTCGTTTCCGGGAGCGCCGAGTCTCATTTCCATCTGCGTCATGGGTTTGAGATCGCTTCTCACTGGGCATTATCGACGACTTAATTTTCTACCAAGTTTAAAATAAAAAAGAAAGAAGGAAAAAAAGGCTGAATTCATGGCTGGGACGAGCAGTATCTAGTGAGGCATTGAAGCAGGTTTGTCCAATCGCTGGGGGTGAAATGTCTTCGCCGGGCACAAGTGTGCCGGGGCCCGGGGAACGTCTTAACCCCGCAGACTCTGGCTCAACTGAGCAAGGACGAAATACGCAAATTTCGTGTTAGCGACGGCACGTACACTAGGTACACTTCATTACCCCACACTACACTACACTACACTACACTACACTACACTCACTACACTACAACACACTACACTACAACACACTACACAAGCCCGCGCTCCTCTTGAGTCTTGAGTCGTTGCAGACTTGTCCGAATCACAACGGGGATCTAGACTAGACTAGTCGCAACGGGGTGCCGCTGCAGTCCCCACTGGCCTCGCCCTTTTCCTTCCCTGTTGGCCCGGAACGGTGGAGCTTCCCCGGAGACATCATGTTGATCCCGTGCCGCCGCCGCCGCCCCCCCCCCCTCACCCCCACACCCCCACACCATGGGGCTGGCTCCCTTTGAGCTTATAAACCGGCCGATCCACTGCCCTGGAAGCAGAAAGTACACGGTACATCGGCCCCCGGTGCAGTGTTTCAAGGCCCGCTGTCTGGCTCGCCATCTTTGCCACCCTGGGGCAGATTCACAGGTAATCCTTTGCGAGGAGCGCCACTGCCTACAGGCCCTCAGCAACCACTGTTACCCTGCCAGCCGGCAGAGCTGTCGCTCTCAATTTATGCCCACGCATGTCCGTCCCAACCCCCGGCCCATACCATCAAGGACTCACTCAATTGCAACCTCAACATTTGAAAGCTTCTCCGTCAAGCGTACATCTCGATTTTTCACGTTGACAGTGAAAATGACCAGGGCCGATACCTCAGATTCTTCCCATTGCATGATCGTCTGGAATCAAAAATGTCAAATCCCTTTCGCGGATATGCAATCCGAGTCCTGTCATTGCCTTGTCTGCGCGGGGCGGGAATGCTTATGCAGTCTCACCGTCTCTATGTGACAGTGTACCGGCACTGACAGAAATAGTGCACATACTAAGAAAGATTCAACCGGCGTTTGTGAGCCTCTGAAGAAGCCTGTGCCCCCCCCCAAAACCCCAACCAGCGGCCCACCAGTGTGACCTCTCAAGCTTCAGCATTGCGGCGCGGAAGGACCAGTAGGGTGGAAGTATTAACATTTTAATTGAATGTGCCAATTTAAGGTCGCCGCGAAACTCCCACGTTGCTACTGTGGTTGCACACAACGGTAGATGTGTGCTGACTTATACTATCTCCGCTAGTACAAGACTTAGCATTGATGTTCAGTAATCAATTGATAACCCAGGAAATCACTATGACAACAGACATTTCGTGGCACTTCCATGCTCACTATTGACAGGCAGTAGTCAATGCAACAGCATCATATACGTCAAGTACACACCGTATTTACCTGATCTGATCCTTTCTGTCTCTGGCATCAAGTGCGAGGACCTCAACCAAAGGAGGCACAAAGCAAGCCATCAATCCTGCTGGTCTTGATCATTGTTGTTATAATTTTGTCCACTGATCATTTCCGAGGACACGTGACAAATATTGGTCTTGCTGCGGGACGCAGTGCCACCTACTTGTTATTTTGGCAGACGAGAGAGCTTACCCCATCCGGCTTTGTGTCTGTGAGAAAAGCTTGACTTTTGATTAATTACCACGGCAGGATCGGAGAAGCATACTGAAGAAAAAGCTATGGTTTCATGCATAGACAAGACTAAAGTCGCGAACGACCAAGACACCGGGATACTTAGCATCCGTAGAAAACGATCTAATTTGTCAATTCAGTGAGCATATGCGAGGATCGCTATTATCCAGGACAACTATTCAGACATCGACACTGTTTTTGTGATCTCAAGACTGCTGGTCAACACTCGTGAATGCAATTTTCTGGAGTCGACTTTTTCTTTTCGGTGCTGCCAAACTCGCAACCTTTTCAAATGAGCTAATACTGCTCAAGTGAAGGTGCTGTTCGTGTCAAAACTCGCTGGCTTTGCCAATTGAAATATCAATCAATTATGATTGGCTGTAACGAAGGAGGTGTGCGAGGTACGTCTGCACCCGTTTTCAAGGAAATGGATTATAACATAATTTTCCATCTTTTCAGAAAAATTGAACCCCGTGTTCAACATTGACGATGAGCCGGGAAATGACTCCCCTGACTAGGTAAGATTTAAGCTTGGATGCAGATAGAGACCTCAGACTCGTACGCCTTGTGATAGGCTTTGTCAGAATGAAGCACGCCCTTTTCTAGTATGACAAAGCACGCCTTACTTCTTCAGTATGACAATTTACGCCTTATGCCTCTAGTATGACATTACAGTCAGCTCTCGCTTACACCATGCATGGCAAGTGTGCAATTGGGGGAGTAGAATCACCTGTCTAATCAACCAGGGAGGCTCTGGTCAGAGTCTGCAAGAGCTAGAGACAAGTGTAGGAAAATCCCATCTCTCATGCCACTTGGCTCTCAGCGAATGCCCAACGTGAGAATAAAGCAGAAGCCCATTGACGAGTAAAGCGGTCTGTCAACGTAATCAAATGAACAATTCTTCAGGTGCCTGATAGTGTACTCGGCACCGGCTTTCCGTCGCGAGACCCGAGATGTACACCAGAAAAGCTTCGAGGCTGCAATAGAATCACGAGTGTTCCGCACCGACGACGGGCGCTATTGCCCGGGTTGGGTCAAGCCTACGTGGTTTGAGGCAGCTGGCCGACGTAATCCCCGGGAGCCCCAAAAGCTTGAATTTGATGACTGGAATCCGTTAGCCTGAGGCCATGTGCGGCCATGTATCCAGCCATGACACCCATCATCCGATGTGCGGCTACGAATTGACTCGTGGCTGGGCCCGTTCCGACGCTGTCATGAGCTCGCAGGGGCCAACCGTTCTGCCGTTCCATTCTGACACTGACATGGGTCCTTCATGTTGATCATCTGCGCTCGCTTATGAAGTTACAAGAAATCGGGTCCGCTTCGCCAAAATTAGCACCTACGGCCCTACGCTTCGCTCCGGGGAGGTACTAATTTTGCCCGATTTCTTGATTTTTCGCCGGGCCTGCGGCGCTTAACATTCAATCGGCCAAAGCGGACCAGAGATAAGCGTAGCGAAGAACGACCCGAATTGCTTACGAGAAGACACTCTGAGCTGGGAGCTTAATCTGACAACTAGCTAGAAGGAGGACTTCTAAATTTCTAGGGGGAGACCCCCTAGGACCCCCCTTACCTGCGGTGCTGGCCTACGGTGCTGGGTACTAGTAGCGCCGGCCTGCCGTTGGCTGGGTAACCTTAACTGACCAATCCCTGCACGAGAAACATATTACACTTTCTAGCTGTTGTAGATTAAGCTCCGCTCAGAGCGCCACCTCGCAAGCTCGGGTCACTCTTCGCTACGCTTAATGATCCCCGCAGACTCGCCCTATATTTGACATCTTGGCTAGTTCTCGCCTTTGCAAGTGACTAGGCTGGCAGACTTGATTTATTCGTCTCCATGTGTACCGGTGTAGCCCTCACTGAATTGCTGACATCAGTCGGCCAGGAGAGGCATTGACTGATGTGGGCTCTTGTGTCTTTGAGGCAGGGGTGGGTTCCCGCTCAGCCTCGGGGGTTCAATTCCTCATCCGTTGAATACCACAGTATTGATTAAAGCACCTTATGGTGGACCTGCGAAGTTATAGCTCGTTGTCAGTCGGATGCGAGCCTTGGAAATCAGAATCGGGTCTTTGCCGACCCTTACGGCCTGCAATATATTATGGGAAGAATATCCCCAGAAACGTCCTTATCTCTCCTGGATGTTCCCTACAGCGGCAATCTGTCCTTGTTCTCCTGTCCAGCCGCCACTTCCCAGTCAACACTGCCCAGCCAGTGGGCTCCTTCGTCATCACCCATCTTTTGTGTCTATCGGACAGGTCCAGCCAACATGCATCTCGCCGACCTCGCCCTTGCTGTCATGGTCACGGCCGGCCTTGCAGCACCTGCCAAGCGTGACATCCTGCCCACCGTCGTCTTCACCCCAGGTGCTTGGCATGGAACATGGGTCTTTGACACAGTTCGCTCCTTCGGTCGGCAGTACCAATGCCTCAGTTGGCGTCGCCGAGGATGCTGCTGCTCTCGCGGCTGAGCTGGGCACCCTCGCGGACGCCGGCAAGGATGTCGTCATGGTGTGCCATTCATACGGCGGTATAGTTGCATCTTCAGCTGTCGAGGGATTCGGGTATAAAGACCGATCGACTGCCGGGCTTGGCGACAATGGAGTTATCATGTTGGTCTATGTGACTGCTTTCGCGGCGCCAGCTCAGACCAGTCTCCTCGACGCTCTCGGCGGCGAGTATTTGTGGTGGATGATCCCAGATTCAAACGTGAGTCTACCCTACTACTACTGCGTTTGATTTTGGCCAGGGAATCTAGACGAGCTAATCGTTGTCACATTACTGCAGGGCGATTTCATCACCCCGAGCAATGCTAGTCAGGTCTTATACGCGGATGTGGCGAACGAGACCCTTGTCGAGGAAGCCATTGCTGCACTCGAAGCCGAGCCTGCGCGTATCTTTTCCGACGACAACACATACGAGCCTTGGAATAACGGCGTTGAGGTCGGTTTTTTCTTCACCGAGCAGGACCAAGCCATACCACTCGCGACTCAGCAATCAATGGCCTCTCAGTTCCTCAGTGGCTACGTCTCTTATACAATGAACAGCTCTCATTCACCATTCATGAGCATGCCGGAGAAGGTGACCGAAGGCGTTGTGCTCGCTGCCACTCAGGGTTTGGCCAAGAAGCTTCTATAGTAGAGACTAAATTCTATTCTTCCCTGGCAATAAAATGAATCAAAATGATTCTCTTACCTCAATAAGTAGATTTCACTGGCTTATTGATGTACTTATGGCCGATCCTAATTTTGTCTCTGGGAAAAAATCGAACGAGCCCCTGGCTTCTTCGTGTGCTCATGCCGAGTCATCTGCCGTCTCGTCGAAGATGTCAAACCCGATCTTAGCTGTGACGTTCATAAAACGTACATTCCCGATTTATAGATAGACTCTATCCACTTGCTCATCAAACATTTCCTCCAGGAGTTTTGTGAGTGTGAGGTTCTCGATCATGCGCGCCTTGCTCACAGTCTTGGGAACGACCGGAATTCCACGTTGTACAGCCCAAGAGAGGCAGACTTGGGCCGGAGTCATCTCGCACCGCTGGGAAATCCGCGCGATCACTGCATTATACAAAGGTGATGATGCCACGCCATGACCGTCACGGCCGTTATTAATTGGCTTGCCACCTAGAGGCTGATGCGCTACAACGAGAATGCCATGACTCTGGCAGAATTCAACGAGTTCATGCTGCGGAAGGAGCGGGTGCAGCCAAACCTGATTTACGGTCGGGATGATCCGGCATGTGGACAGGATGCGTTTTGTCTTGGTAATGCTGAAGTTTGCCAGTCCAATCGCCCGACTTCCATTGCAGCCCAAGTATTAGTATTCTCAGGATAAGTCAATATCTATTATTGGCTTCTACTACCCTCTGGTTTCTGCAAAGTGTTGTACTGAGAGTCAATCTGGTAGGCGTGTGGAACTGGAGGGTTGTATCAATGAAGCACATCTTCAAGCCCGTAGATTAAAGAACTGTGCACAACTCACAATGCATTAAGTACAAATCAACCCAAGAAAACCGTTAGGTTACAATTACTTGAAAATCAGAAAACCATGCTTACTGTGATCTGTGCCCAATGCTTTCAGACTGCGATCGAAGGCATCTTCAACCACGTCTGCTGGCTTGTGCCAGGTCCATCTGTTACCGACACGGTTAACTCAAGTATTTCTTGAATGGGAAGCTTGGAGGGTTTGTACAGTTTCGAGATTGCAAATGTTTCTTTTCTAGACAAAGCACTTTCTCGAATTGCTTGTACAATGTGTTCTTCTGTTCCGTATTGAAAGGCCGTGTCAAAATGGCGATATCTCACGCCGTCATTCCCCGCAATCGCCTGGAAAGTGCCCAGTCCCACTGAAGGTATATGTTGCCCCATATTGAATGGAAATCATTTTGGAAGGTCTATCGTGGCTAGCGCTTGAACTTCTGGTGTCATTTGTCGAGACGTGGTCTGCCAGTGGTTGGGAAGGCGTGTGGCGATTTAAGAAACCCTTTTGCGTAGAGCCCGAATGATTGTAGGCGCCAAATTCACGTTCAAGAACCCTGGACGAAGTCGGGGGAAAGCAGGATGACAGAGAACAAGATCCATAATGCACGTGGCAATCATACCACAATACCCGTTACGTTGAGTGGCTTGGGCAGGTACCTAACGTGCGGTCTTGGGCGAGCAAAATCAAGAGATTAATTTACCACACACCCGTCTTGAGGTGTGGAGAACCTTATGTGCCCATTATGCATGCCTGTGGTAGTTGGGGGTGATCAACCTTTTGCGTATAGCATAGCGGTTACTTTTCTTTTCCTCATATGTTCAACGATAAACGGTCTGGAGAAAAAGACAAAGGGGGGGGGGGGGTTGAACGTGAAGGAATCAGTTCATAGTGATATGTTTTGTAGTATGCTACAATCGGAGTTCCAAGTAGCTGCTAGCATATCTTCCGTAACATTTGCCGAGCCTACCTTGCCCGCATCATCCCATTACCGCCCTTGGTAGATCCCTTGAGAATAGTTTCAAACGTTTAAGCCGCGCTACTTGTCCACCTCGAATCCGCCTGGGTACTTGTCGATCAATCTGCGCATGTCTTCCAGAACCCTGGATTGTCATTAGTATTGTGGATTCTGTCCAAGGGTGTCCTACTCACACTTGGAGTGCCTACTACTCAGAAGAATACATATACAGATTAAAAGCGAAACTACTTATAATATACTTATACCCCCTTGTGTGGATTTCGCTTTGTATAGTGACTTCCTGGATTCGTGTCGTTCAAGGATGTAGATCAGAGGAATGTCTGCAAATTTCGCAACTAGCAGGACCCGAACTATCGAAAGCTCCGCAACTGCTTATGCAGTGTAATTGACATGATAAAGATAGCCTTAGTACAGCCTCAAGCAGGAGGTAATCCACGCCGAGCCCATGGGCGTTCAAACTTGCAGTATTTTCTCATGTCGATTCATTGATACACTCGAAGACGATCTCGCTGCACTAGAAGAATTCAAAACTACGGGTTCCTGCTCATTACTGACGGAAACGCCTCAATTTTCTGCATGGCAAGCCTCTGTTTGAAATATCTTTGTGACCACTTCAGATACGGGTAGGCTACAATGATAACAATGCCACAGATCACAAAAGCCGGCCAGATTCTTGGGCTGGACTTGTCGTCATATGCCGCGTCCTGTTTGCCCAGCATGTTCTGAAGGGGAGCTCGGGAGCTTTAGGGATTCTGATGGATCTAATTACATTTTCTTGGTTCGACTGTGCTTCCCTGGTTAGAATACCATGTCCGGCAGGGACACTTGAGCCGGGCCACAAAGACTGCTGTTAACATGAGAAGCTATCTCGGCAGGTTAAGCAAACACGTCCCCCCAACCGAAGAAACCCTTCAACTCGTCGAAGCCTGGAGCACAGATGGAATCTGTATCTGTGCAGAATTTCAGAACCATGTCCTCAGCTACCCTTCATACCTTCATCTAATCGTACCAGGGCTCAGTCGAGTTAATTCCCCGATATCTCGACAATTTGCGAATGCTACTTCTAGCATAGGTCTCAAAGGCAAATGACAATCGAATTGGGTGAATTGCTCAATGAGTGTGGATTAATATGAGGTTTTGACAACTGCTGTGGGCCATGGCGAAAGGTTCTCTGCAGTGGGAAGATCCAATGGGGAGATTTGTGTTTGTGATATGCCATCTTTACAGAGCAGCAAGAGCATGAAACACCCAGGTCGAGTAACCTGCATCGATTTTAGACCTGAGGACGTGCACCTGGCTTCTTCAGGAAAGGAAGAAAAAAGTAATTTGGGACCTGAAGACGGGTGCAGATCTTCAAAGGGCCCAGAATGTCAGGATTTGGCAATGCAGCTCAGATCGGATTTTCAAGCTCGACTGGCCACAAGATCCAGTCAGATTATCATGGTTGGTCTCAAGTCCATGAATATGGACATGATATGCTTGTCTGGAGCGGACCTGGATCATCTTTCCTGCCAAGTCAACCACCTCTGAAAGCCGCATTGTCGCCCCAGAGCTCGGCATGCTTGCTCCTTACTAACGAAGCCATCCAGTCATGTTGACTGGTACCCAAACTGGCTCATTACTGGGCCAATGTACGGTTGGATGGAACAACGGGATCAACTCACTGGTATTTAATCCCAGAGCAGACCTAGCCGCTCTATGGTCCTTCTGAAGCACGTCTACGCTCATTCATTGGCTTGCTCTTCCGACGGAAGAAGTCTCTTGGCGGGCAGCAATCACGGCGTGATTGAAATCTACGAATTTGCTGGACTAGAAGGCAATCAATCATCTAGAGCTGATACACCGTATTACAACAGACGAACCCGACATTTTAGGAATCAATACCTTCCGACCGACAGCTGTAGGACGATTGCACTCGGCAAATCTCAGGTCCGATGCAGAGGTAGTCAGGAACAGGACACCAGTCAGTGCCAGGCACCGCTGTCTGATCCACTGAGTCTCGATGGTACTCTTCACATGCTAATACGCATAGTTAACAGAATTTCAAGTCTGTTTTGATGATTTTCTGGAGTCGTCGATGGACTGAGTTCTAGGATGTGTGTGGTAATCAGATTTGTTTCTTAGTGGCCTCTCCGAGTCCCTGATACAGCTGCCTCAGGTTTTCTGGCAGGGTTGTTCTTTCTTATATCACGTCTCTGTGTCGCGCTTTATGGATGAGCTGGATGGAAAGATATGCAAACAGGATCAATTCTCCGAATTGTTGATTTGCAGGCCGTCAAGGCACTCTGGGTGTCTGGAATTATATCTAATTCCGAAACGCAACGCTCCATCTGAAATATCAGATGAGCTGTTCTCAGCGACTACAACCGTGCCAGACAACTGAGTGGGACGTGCGCAAATGGGAATGAATTCTGGGGAAGAATTCACCACTTCGGAATTCTGCTCGAGAATTCCGGGTGAAATTTCTGCATGTATGTCGTGTCATCTCTTTTTCTCAACCCACTGCTCAGATACTGCTGATGCAATGCTGCCAGCCTTTCCCTATCGAGTTCGATTCCAAGGCCCGGAGCAGTTGGTACCACAACGCCTCCATCTTCCCATCTGAGCGACCCAGGAATTACGACATCCTCATCGCGGCGTTTCCAAGGCCAGTGAGTGTCGCATGCGTAGTCTAGATTCGGTGTCGTAGAAGCTAGATGTGTCACTGTATCATTCGGTATCAGCATCCAGGCCATAGCGAATGGAAGGAGGACTGAAACAGAGATGTCATTGATTTGGACACAATCGGCAATTTCTGTGTCATAGAAGCTGTGCATGGCCCAAGAGATTTGATGCAAGCCATACCCTGAGCAATGCGTATGCAAAATGGTGGACCGCTAGAAGGTGCAGGTGTTGTCAAGGAGCGACTTACTAGCCGCCAAAGATATGCCTAAGTGACTGTTCGAATGCATCGACAGCCGCATTCCCCATGTAGCACAGATGCTAGCCAACGCCTTGGACTGACGCAAACCGCCCCAGAAGTGGTGGTCTGACAACACAATTTGGACTGCATCTTGTGCGATGGATGGTGGGAGATGGGCGAATGAGACGACGGCCATGTTTGTTGCAAGAGGCATCTTTGCCTCTTTGGCCACAGCGGCCATGCCCTCGATCTCAGGTGCCGGGTCCTCGAGATACTCAAGCATCCCATTCAGCTCTTCCGCAACCCACTTGGACGTCTCGACGGTCCACGCAGCGTTGGGATCAAGTCGCAATGGCAAATCAGGGAATTCGGCATGCAATGCTTTGATAGCTTCAACCTCATCTTTCGGAGAAAAGACGCCTCCTTTCAGCTTTATAGCCTTGAAACCATACTCGTCAATGATCTTATGGGCTTGCTTGATTAGCCCCGCGGCATCGAGAGCTGGGCCGTACTCATCATCTGGTTGGCCCGGGTGGCCGCCCCATTTGTAGAACAGATAGGCAGAGTACTGGACGCGGTCTCTTACGCGCCCACCAAGCAAGTCACAGACTGGGACACCGGCGAGCTTGCCTTGAATATCGAGGCAGGCGACTTCAAACGGGGAGAAGACCTTGGCAGCCGTCGATGTTCCAGTCACCATCCCGCTCATGCCATCTCCACCGGTGCTGCTGTCCGAGGCGAGCGATTCTACAACAGCATTGTAAACAGCGTTTGTATTATGGACTTCCAGTCCCCTGATCTTGGTAGCTGCTTGTCGCATTCGGTCCAAATGGGCGAGATCTCCATATGATTCCCCGAGGCCGTATGTTCCATTGCCAACGATGATTTCAACAATACTCCTAAGTGCAAATGGCTCGTGAACACCTACGCTGTTCAGTAGGGGCATGTCGTGGAAAGCGACAGGAGTGATAACAATGTCCTCGATTAAGGTATCATTTGACGAGGCAGGCGCCGTGCCATTGCTTTTGTTGTTGAGAGTCATCGCGTCTGTGGCGTTCTATTGATGATGATCCAGAGCTGACAGGCGTGGATGTAGGCCTTCACGCACACAATCCTCGCATGTTCTTGTTTACAGCCGTATGGGAGTATGCTTCCAGGCTGGTTGACTGTGCCGAGGACAACCTAATCCGCCGCGCTGTTACCGTAGGGACAGAAGATTGCGGAAAAGCAGCGACGGAAAACGAGGGCGGAAAAAGAACACCGGAAAAGCAGGACCGGGACATTTGTAGACCGGGGAGGGGTTGGAACCAACCGGCTCCAAGCAAGTCAGGGAAACAGGTCGGGGTCTAAAGATCCGTGGCGCGATTGGAGTGGGCATCATTCAGCCCGCCACCTGCAGTCATGCTCACCTCAAGACCACTTTTCTGTTCAAGACCTCCACTCTTGACAACAGTAGGTGTGGGCTGGACTAACCACCTCGAGTTTGAAGCTCCGACCCAGTGGAGTTTCACGTCGTCAAAGCAATCATCCTGTCCTCCAACATAGACAGGGGAAGTTGACCACCGCTGGAGAAGGCAAGGTTCCCCGCAAAAGCCAAGGCTCCTTCGACATTTCCCCCAGACTTCCCCGGATCCCCTTATCAGCCTTTTGCGGAGAAGAACGTGTACCCACTCGGAACCCAGCCGCGTGGGCCAAAGTAATAAATGATCATTATATCCATTGCTTTCACCCTGTGTTTCTGCAGTCCTCCGATACCTGGGTCAACTCACAGCCTTGTCTATCCTGTTCTCTCACCCTCTGGAGGCCAAGAATCGGTCTCATAATGTCTCCTAAATCATCGTTGGACAAGGAGGCCGCCTTGGGCCATGTTGAGAATCTTGATGGTGTCTCTCAAGTGATTGAGATTGATGGCTTCAGGGTTCTTGGGCTCTCGCCAGAGGATGCGGACTTTTATAGAAACTTCTCCGAAGACAGGAGAAAGAAGGTCCTGCGCAAGGTTAGCAAACAACCTGCTAGTCTCTAGCAAGCCCTAGAAGCCTTGCTCGCAAACAGTACTGACAAAGCAATGGTACAGGTCGACATACGTCTCGTCCCCATGCTGGCAGTCCTATACCTCATCGCACACATCGACCGAGCCAACATCGGCAACGCCAAAATCGAAGGCATGGTCGAAGAGCTCAATATGACCGGCTATCAATACAACACAATCCTGGCCGTTTTCTTCATACCTTATGTGCTTTTTGAGGTGCCTAGCAACATTCTGCTCAAGAAATGGGGACGGCCTTCATGGTACTTGGGTACTCTCATCACCATCTGGGGTGTCATTATGACTCTCACTGGCATTGTTGAGAATTATGGCGGGCTCATGACTACGCGTATCCTCCTTGGTGTCTTCGAGTGAGTGCTTTTTTTATTCTTTGTGTCTGCGTTGAATGTTACCGCTAACCATGGATTCTGACAGGGCCGGTTTCTTCCGTACGTTAAGCTTTGTTTGCTTTCCATCTTTCAGAGCCGCCCGCCATGGCCCAACACTATCGAAGGGAGACTTGTCATTTGGTCATTTATCGCTGACTTCTACGTACAACAGCTGGCGCAATTTATCTGTGCTCCTACTGGTACATGCCCAAGAACTTGGCCACCCGTATCTCCTACTTCTACTGTGCTAGTGCGTTGTCCGGTGCATTCTCGGGCCTCCTCGCGGCCGGCATTGCAAAAATGCACGGCACTGGAGGATACAGCGGATGGCGTTGGATCTTCATCCGTATGTTGTCCTATCATATACTCGCACCCTGGAGAATGACTTGAGGCTGACCATGGACCAATGCACAGTCGAAGGGATTATCACAGTCTTACTCGGCGTTGCCTGCTTCTTTTGCTTGATCGATTCCCCGAAACGCGGAAAACGTTGGCTCGACTCGGATGAGATCCGATTTCTGGAGCTTCAGATGTTTATCAAGCAAGGTGGCAAATTCCACGAGGAATCTGGCTTCAAGATGAGGGACCTCAAGATCGTCCTGATGAACTGGCGTTTGTACCTGCAGGCCTGGTTTTTATTCTGCCAGTCGGCCACGTCCTACGGTAAGAAATCGGAAGCCTGATACTCCAATTCAAAGACGTTTTATACTAAAGAAAGCCCTAGGTACCAAATTCACTATGCCCACTATAACCAAGGTTATGGGCTTCTCGACGACTAACGCTCAGCTCATGTCCGCCCCGCCCTACGTTGTCGGCGCCATTTCCTCCATCGGATTCGCTCGCCTATCTGACCACTTTTACTGGCGGATGCCGTTCGTCGCCATCCCTATGTCGATGCTTGTTATTGCTTACGCCATCATCATTTCTTTCCACGGTGCACTGTCCGCCAATTTAGGTGCGGCTTACTTTGCAGTGTGCCTCGTCTGTGCCGGGATCTACCCGATCCAGCCGGCTGCAGCAGCCTGGAACGCGAACAATCTCGCTCCTGCGACACGGCGGAATATTGGCGTCGCCCTCATGAACGCAGCAGGCAACTGTGGCGGCATCGTCGGAAGCTTCATGTTCATTGACAAGGAGAGCCCACAATACTACACTGGCTTCGGTCTGGGCCTGGCATTTGGTGCTACAGGGTTGTTAGTGTCATTATTGCTGGAGATGATATACAAGTGGACAAATGCCCGTAAAGCTAGAATGTCGGAGGCAGAGGTGCGGGCGAGGTACACTGAAGATGAACTGCTTGACATGGGTGACAAGTCACCCCTGTTCAAGCATGTTCTCTAATTTGTCGCCTGGGGTTATATGACTACCCCGTGTTCTTCAATAGGAGATATAGGAAGGCTACGAGCCGAGAGCTGAGGAAACAATCAGTGGTTCAACGTGGTTTGGTTGCATCGCTGGGTCCGACAATTTGAGTTTAATATCCATGCTTGTCATTCACACTATTAATGAATGCCTTAAGAATTTGAACACAAGACCAAAATTCCGACAAGCTCACATTTTTCAATCAACCTGGAGTTCCGTGGCCCGCCACTGCATGTGTAACGATCCGGCAAATATTGGGAGACTGATGGCCATACGAGTTCTGACTTGATTTATGTAGAACGGTTTGACATTTTTAATCACATATATCTACATTATCGCTCCCAGTATTCTGCAAAGCATTGCTGTTCCTCCTTCAATTCAATAACGAAGCCCGTGTCCGAACTTAAAAACCCTAGTGCTTGTTAGTCACCTACTACGCATCTTAGAGTATTACATTTGGGAACATTCAAAGGAAAAGAAAAAGGAAAAAACAATTGGGGGGGGGGGGGGAATTGCCGGAATCCGTAAAAGGCGAAGAGTGATGCTTACGGATCTTCTGTGTCAAAGGGAACATCTTCGAAGTTCGCCTCAACTGCTTCCATGGACCTGGGAAGATCGAATGGCAGCTGACCTTCCGGCTGGCTGTTGCCAAATATGACATCCAGGAATGCTTCTGGGCCACTGCCATAACTCCCGAGAAGTGCGGCTGCCTGCTCTGCGATCTCCGGAATGACAGCTGGACGATCCAATTTTATATCCACAACGCTGGGGACGGCCGAATAGATGGCTGCTTGCCGTTGCTGCTCTGTGGAATTGAAAGCCAGCGAGCCCGCATGATACCTTGCCTCAAAGCCTCCTGGTCGCGGTTCGAAGGGAGCGTTATACCGCAACAGAGCGTAGTCGGCTTCTTCAGGAGTAGACACAACAGTCAAGTTCCTCGCCTTTAGGTATGTCGAGTTGAAGCCTTCGATGTAAAACCTGGCTCCAGCGGCGTCCGTGATGGGTAAAACACTGTCTTGGTTTGTAAGAAGAGTGTAGGCTCGGCGCTGGGCATCATTTCCGAGTTTGACAAAGTCGGCATTTCCGACGACAAGCTGAGCCGCCTCAGGGTCAACGAACGGATTTTCAAAGAGGCCAAGAACAAACTTTTCCCGGAGCAATCGACGAACAGAGTCATCGAGACGCTCCTCCGGGACAAGGCCTTCTTGGACGGCCTGCACAATCAATTCGGTTCGACTCTCCCCCCCAAACTGGTCACAGCCGGCGTCCAAAATTCTTACCACGCGCTCGATCTCGGTTGTGTTCTCCAAACCCCCTGATACGTGTTAGTCACCTGCTACAGCGCCTAAAGTGTTGCATTCTGGAACATTCCAAAACATGAAAGATGGGGATTCGTAGGAGGAAAATGGCACTCACACTACACATGACGTTAGTCCTCCTATAGAACCTAAAGTGTTGCATTCTAGAACATTCCAAAACATGGAAGACGGGGACCTGTAATAGGAGAAGGATAATACTAACAGCCCTAGCTGGCATTTCCTGTCCAAGTATTACCGTATCTGTGATGAGACCCCAATCGGTAACGACAATTCCCTGGAACCCGAGCTCTTCTTTAAGGAGGCCGGTGACAATTTGCCTGTTGAAAGAAAAACCGACAGGGTCGTATTTAGTGCCAATGGGCCTCGAGTAGTAAGGCATCATTTGTCTAGCACCGACAGCAATGGCGGCCTTGAAGGGAATAAGGTGGTGGTCGAAGTTGTCTCCTGGGTATGTCTGGTTCTTGCCGTATGTGAAATGAGAATCCTCACCGTTCTCCACTATAGCATTCAGAGTCAGCTGTCAAAGTACCAAAGAAGTAGCTTAACGCCAATACAGTTAGGAGTGAGCCACGAGGTAGCCATAGCTTGTCTCAGAACCTGTAGCCCATAAATTCGTTGTTGTGTAGGCTAACGACGGGGTGCGTTTGTGCTTAAAGGAGTAAATATTGTCAAAAAGGTGCTTACTAGGTCCGCCACCAGGAAAATGTTTCGTAACAGTGGTCACAGAGCGCGAACCAAACTCTTCACCCTGAAAGCCTTTGATATATGCCACGAGAAGCTCACTAGTGAGCTCTGCATCCTCTCCCCAGGTACCACCGATACGTGCCCATCGAGGCTCAGTGGATAGATCAACCTGGGGGTGCAAAGCTGATCGCAGACCTACAGCCAGGTATTCTTCGCGTGCTGTTTCAGCAAACTTCCGAACCAATTCCACATCTCGGATGGCGGCAAGACCCAAACTCTCGGGCCACTGTGAGAATGTTCCTGCCTCAAAGCCGGTTCCGATGTTGTCTGTGAAGCTATGTCGTGGGTCCGAGGATAATGTGATAGGTATCCCAAGACGCCCGCCAACGGCTCGCCGCTGAGCCTCGTTCACGTACTCAGCAACCTTGCCGGCATCCAGGATATTACCCACTAGATTGAAGTGCGATATCAAGTTCCTGGTTATTAGAACATCGGATGCGCTGCCATCAACCAGGGTGTAGTTCGCAGGCATGTTCAGTTGAGTGTGAAACATTTGCCCGGCTTTCTCCTCGAGAGTCATTCGCTGGAGGAGGTCTTCGACCCGGTCGTCAACAGGGTAGGAGGCATTCTTATAGATGGCATGGGTGTTGTCCGTCTGGCGATATCCTAAGTGCCGTCCATCGTGGTGAGGAATTGACGAGGAGAGCCCGCCCGCTGACAAGACTGCAGCAAGAACAATTTGAGCGTATCGATGCATGGCCCTGGTCATCTCCAAGGACTAGATGCTCTAGGGTAGATCTGGTCTCGATCGATGTGCGAGAACAGGATTAAATATATTGTCAGTGCAGCCAAGCCTCGTAGACCAATACAAGCAATCTTCCATGATAAGTCACATCACTATTTCCTCGGCCACTGTGTAACAAAAGGTGGCGAACGACGGGAGTGAAATTCCGAACATTAACCGGTGGCGGTGGGTTGCAAGAAGCCATTACAAAATTTTCAGGCGCACACGAGGTGCCAAGGACGACGCCGGAGTTGCCGCTGGACTTCGAGATCTGGCTGCTGTCTAGACAGTAGAATCATCACGATACATGTGCCGATGTATCTGGTCAGAACTGCCGTTTCCTAGGAGCCAAGCTTCTTCCTCACCGCCAAGGATCAAGCCCCGCACACAGACTTGTCGGTGGTGATGTTGAGGCCTGGTGTTAGCCAGGGCCGTGTCGAGTTGTGGTCAAGTTGCCAAGAGCCGAGTTTGTGGGGAAGTGGCGGAGATCCTGGGGAATACGGTGTTGTAGAGCCGAAGTACGGCCGATTGATGAAAATATCATCATGTCACGCGAATGGTGGTCTTGGCTTTTCCATATTGATCAAGCCACTGCGATGTCTGTTTACTTTAACGCAAACGATTGTGCTTACACCAGTGAAACGGCACCATATGTGAACTCTTCGAGCAGAGGTCCTTTGTATGCCTGTCAGGCAGTTATCACACTCATGCTTTACTAGTAGCTTGGCGAGCAAGGAAGCAGAAGCCAAAGTTTGAACAGTTGGACTATTTTGACGGAATTTGAGATCCTCTTCAATAGAGAAGAGAGATCCTTCCGATGACCTTGTCAGTACGAATAGGCCGGCTCACACACGTCACCAGGTCCTCGGACCAAATCTAGTGTTCTAAAGTTACCACATCGGTGGCATTGAACAAGCCCGCTATTTGTATTGTATCGAGACATCCATGCAGTGCTCTGCAAAGCTGGGTATTGCGTTATGCAAAGAGGTGCAGATTGGAAGCCATGCTGGCCAGACCGCCAAGAGCTCGACGACAGACCCAAGGCTTGGCCTCGCTGGCAGAAGGCATCGTCAATCCAAAAATAAAGACTTGACTTCGCTTGGTAGGCGATTGACAAATCGATCACCCAGTCTTTCAATGTGTACAGCCTAATTGGTTGAATGGATCAGAATCCACGCATTGTGATTGTTTTCCTCGCGTAGCTGGGCAAATGTTCCGCGCAAAATTAATGCACAAATGCACGTGGACCCATCTGGTCAAATGCCACTACTGTAGATCAGTCAGTCTCTTGAACTGGCCATTCTCCGCGTCCATCTAGTCCTACCATGCCGCTCTCCTCCGCCGCCGCTCTTTCTGTCCGGTGCTTCAATACTCCATCAATATTAGCGTCTCCGGTTCCACTTTCGTCCCTGAAAACGCAGAGGGACTGTTGCTGGGATCGCCATTGCGCAATGCAAATGGACAAGTATGTTATCGTACACATAACTAGTAGATAGCCCCTGTAGTCACTACAGGCAGCAATATAAAAAACTTGCTACCTACACCTATTAATCTAACCGTATATAACCTATTTTACAGCCTATTTTCTCGCCCTATACAGGTTACCAGACTATAAAAATAATATTTCTAATATAAGTAAACCTTATAAAACCTAAAAATTACTTACCCAACTAGAAAGCCTATATATATAATAGGATTTAAGAAGGATATTACCCTACTTAGTAAGGTAATTATATTATATATAACTACTAACCCGTCTAACCTATTACCTAGTAAGATACTTAAATTACCGGGTAGTAATATACCTATAAGCCTGCCTATAAGTATTATTAAGAGTAAGTATATAGATAATATAAAAAAGCCTGTAAGTATTAATACCCTTATAAGCTAAAC
>JADAZS010000327.1:0-25454 GCA_014872975.1 Diaporthe citriasiana | reverse complement strand
TAATAGTTAGTTATTATACCTTATATAAAATAATTAAATCTCTTAGCTTAGTAGGAAAATACCTACCTTAAATTACTATTTTATATAAGGTATATACTAGTAGGAGGATATTAGTTTAAATCTAATAAGGACTATTAGTTTTTTTTACTTATAAGGTTTATAATAACTTTATTTTTTCTATTAAGTATAGATGTGGTGGCGGTAAGGTAAATATATTATTATAAGAATATTTGAGTTTTAGTGTGGTTTGCTACTAAAAAAAAAATATGGGTGTGTGGTAAGGTTTTGGCTGTGGCTCTATTTAGGCGCCCCCTATGCCGGCAGGCGTTGGGGGTAACCGAAGGTCTGACCCACGGGTAAACGACCTGTGATTAACTCTTGGCCCACAATCCTTGACTTGTTGTTTGCCTATCTGGTCATATATCTGCCTCTCGTAGACACAATCACATGAAAGTTTTCAGTGTCCCCGTCTGCTTGTCTGAATTGGCTCCTCTCAGCAGACTACCAACTCCTATTGAGCACGAGCAGTCCAAGTTCCCAGAAGACATGTCACAGCCATCTGCCACGTGGGAGAGATCCAGGCCAAAGACAATGCGATTCAAGCAACAGTGTTGATGAGCAGTGGAGATGATCAATCGTCCTTGGTCTGTCAAGACGGATCAGGTTCAATGTTGAGCATCTTCATACTCAAAGACATCCTTGAGCAACCATTCAACCTACAAAAACTACAGAAGCTCAGTTGTCCCCTCATTCCCTCCCATCTCCTGGGCCATCCTTGACTCCCTTTGAGATTCTCCACCCTTTCCCTGCATGTCGGTATCATAGGTCCAAGGGCAAAAAGAGAAAGAAAAAAAATAAGAAAAAAAGGAGGAAAAATGTCAGTGTGGCTAGGCTTTGTATGAACACCAAAGGCAAAATCAAAAGAACGCCTGCCGCTATGCTGCCATGCCCTTGCCGTCGTGGTATCCCCAAACACCGTTTTACCCCACGTCCCAGATAAGGGAGGAGATTTATGACCCCGTGGTCTTTAGCACCTCTCAAACGCCGTTTTGCGACCATCCCATCGGAGAAATCTGAGGGGAGACGCGGATGTAAAAGTGAAATTGGGATGGGCCTGTGTCGCCCATGCATGCTAAGGCCAACAACGTGTAACCTGGCAAGTAGACAATTGTGTCCAGGAGAACAGAGGCCCGCTTGCAGCGCGGGACACACATCAACGTCCAGCGGCTGCTCTCTTGCGGGCCTCTTTTTCGCGCCGACGCTGTTCCAGGATGGCCTCCTCGCGCTGATCCTCGAGCCGGGCCAGGCGAGCGGCCGCCACCTCTTCGTCCTCCACGTCAGAATAGCCGGCCTCCATGTCCGAGTCGTCGTCCTCGTCGGCGTATCTGTATCGTCTGCCGTAGCCTTCATCCTCCGGCTCGTCCTCGTCGTCATCGATAAAGTCGTCCATGTCTTCGTCATACTCGTCACCCTTGGGACGTGGTCGGCTGAACATTCCTAGTGGGTTGGGTGGGCGTGCACGGTCACGACCGTCCCCCGATTTTCCAGCGCCAGGTTTGGCTTTGCTTGGGGGAGGCCGTGCAGATCCGGAATAGCCAGTTGTCGCCAGGGCCGCCTTCTTCGGTTTTCGTTCCTCCACCAAGGCCACCGCTCGGTTGCCAGCCTTCCCCGCTACGCCCTTCTGCCCCAGTCCCTTTACCCCCCGGTCCGGAAGTCCGTTCCCATTTGAATGTGTCCCATCCTTCGACGGCAGGCCGGCGGATGGTTTCGAGCCAGGCTTAACACCCTTCTTCGCAAGCCTTGCATCCTCCACGTCTTGCTCCTTCTTAGTGGACTGTTTCTCAACAGCTCTGTGCTGGATCTTTCCGATCGTCTGCAGCTTCTGTGCCTGGGCCGCTGCACGGGCCTTGATCTCAGCATAGGAACCCTTCTTGGGCGCCTTTGCATTGGACCCGGCTGCACCATCATTACCTACGGGCTTGGGCGCTGGTACAGGTCTCGAGAGCGATGAGTTTGTTGATGTTGCCGTTCGGCTGGCGGTTGAGAAGGTGGGCGTGATGGGTGAGGGCTTGCCGCCGGTCGTCGAGGATGGTTTCTTGGAGGCAGCCGATGCTGGCTTCTCGGTCAGTGGCCGTGGTTTGTTGTTGTTGTTGTTGTGGCTGTTGCTGTTGGTGGTAGTGGTGGTGGTTGCTGCGGCGGTCGATGGTCTTGCAGATCCCGTGTAGCCCGATGAGGATCTTTCAGTTGGGCGCGATGCCTTGGACGCATCGACGTTCGACCTAGCTGACCCGTTTGCATTAGATGCCAGCCGCGGCTGCTTCTGCTCAGAGGCTCTGGCATCATCATCGGCCTTCCTCTTGGCTGGTATCCCGTTTCCTGGTTTTACGCGTGCTGTCGACGAGGGCACGGAGGGCTTCCCCTCAATGGAGGCGAGGAGGTCGCCGATCTACGATGGTTGGCGTGGGTCAGCCGAGCACAGCGTGTTGGGCGTTGGGCATTGGGTTGAGGCCGGGGCAAGCGACACCTGGCGGGTTTGGGGGAGACAGGACCAAATCAGGGACTAACCGGCATGTTGAATGATTTCCAGGGCTCTGGCCCGTTCCCAACGTTGATCCCACCCTCAAAATAGACGATTTGAGTCTATAGCTTCATGCCATCGATCGGGGTTGAGTCATCTGCACGAATGTGCTGTCGGTCTGAGTCGGGGCTTTCGCGGCTGGAGAGTGACAGCCAGTAGACTTTTTTGCGGTCTCACGACCACTTTTATCGATCTGTCCACCTGGAGATTAGGGGACTTAACGCCCTGGGGAAACGCCGAGCGTTTGCTGGGAGCGCGGGAAACGGGAGAAGAGTTGAGTCGACGGGTTTCCGGCCAGGCGGGGGCAGGAGAGGGCGAGAAGGGCGAGTAGACAAAGAGTGCAGGTTGAAAAGGAGAGAGAGGTCGACGGAAAGGTCGACGTCGTGGGTATTTATGGCTTTTGGGTGAATGGGGTCAATGGGGGGGTGGCCCTTTCCCGTTCCCGCCTTGCGCTGCGCTCGAATGACGGGATTGCTCTTTGCCAAGCCCAAACAGTGCCACTGCGAGCTGGGCCCTTGCTGATTGGATGCAGACTGAGATGGATCCGGTTGCGGACGCGATTAAGGTTCAAAGACAGAGGGATGCCTGCTCGGCAGCTGCCCAGGCGCTGATGCCAGGTGGCAGATCTGTGAGGCCGGAGCGGCGGGAGTGGCAGCAATGGCAGAGGCTGCTAAAAGCAAAAGGTGCACGGGCCACAACCCACCAAACTGTGCCCTGCCCGCCCAAAATCTGCCCACCTACTATACTTCCTAATCGCTGTGACTTTTTTCTGTCTGCTCCGAACCAACCCCATCTCGCCGAAAGACTCAGCATCACCCTCCCGTCTTCTCAGAACTCGACGAGCCAGTCTCCGCCACGCGGTTAAATCGATTGAACTCTCCTGTTCTTCTACAAATCCCAACTGTGAGTGAGTCTCATTCTGCCCGAGAAACCTCGCGCCAGCAACAAGCCGCCGACGCCCCGCGCAAATCTCTGACAAGTCCGAACTCCACAGAGAAAACCCATCAAAATGAAGCACCTCGCAGCTTTCCTCCTCCTCGTCCAGGGCGGCAACGAGAAGCCCTCTGCTGATGATGTCAAGAAGGTCCTTGACTCCGTTGGAATTGAGGCCGACTCCGACCGCCTGAGCAAGCTCCTGTCCGAGCTCGAGGGCAAGGACATCAACGAGGTATGATTGCGCCCTCCGCCCCCGCCCTCGCTACAGCCCATACTTTGCGGGACACCATTGCTAACAGACCGCAGCTCATCTCTGAGGGCAGCTCGAAGCTCGCTTCTGTGCCATCTGGTGGTGCCGGTGGCGCCGCTCCCGCTGCCGGTGGTGCCGCCGCTGGCGGTGCCGCCGAGGCTCCCAAGGAGGAGGCCAAGGCTGAGGGTAAGCTCGCTCCTGAATCAGTCTGGCATGCGAAATACGCTGACAATTTCCAACAGAGAAGGAGGAGTCCGACGACGACATGGGATTCGGTCTCTTCGACTAAATGCCTTGACGTCTCGCGCCAAATACGAATCTTCGCCACTGGTGTCAATTTTTCGGAGATGCTTACAAGCATACCTTACCGGTCCAACACATGCCAGAGCAAGGGTCCTAGGGATATCATGATGCCGCAGTGGTTGGTGATTATTTAGGTCTCGGTTGGGATGATGACTGGTCGCCCAAAAATAGATCATGAATGGCAAAATAAGGCTTCGTCACTTCTACGGAATATCGGGATACCTAAATGATCTGCTTTGACAATTGGGACGACTCGAAATGCTTATTCTGCAAATTCCCTGTCACTGGGTGATGAAGTGGGACGTGGTCTTGAGACCACAGAGTTACCACCCACACGTCTGCCGTGCGGCCAGTGATGGTGCCAGCAAATGTTTGACCAGGGTGGTACATTTATGTCGCCTCTCATGGATGTATACATGCCGGTGATGGAGATGGCACAATCTTGAGATGTAAAGATTGACCATGATACCAGGCGTAAAAGGCCATCTGCCTTGCGAGTTTGACAGACTCGTACCAGACACCATGGCTGAGTTGAAAGGGCGTGATACCGCAATTACACCAGTTGCATTGGTACTGCTTGACCACCCCAATAAACAAAGTATTATAGATTTTCTTGGGGCTGCCTTTCTAGCTTGTATCAAGCTTGCAGTAATCATTCCTGGGCCAACATCACTGGGTCCTTGCTTCCCGCATCTTTTGAGGCATCAAGCATGTGAGCGGTTTGACTTGAAATCTTTTCACAACTCATGCAGCCATTGGAACAAAGAATTGGGTGGCACTGCAAGCATATGTTCAGTTTGGCATAAAGGCATCAAATAATCAGAGGCCAGTGGTCAAAATTGAACAAGCCCAGGATGCTGGCAGACTGCAGCTGACAAAGTGCATCTGTAATGGGAGTTTTGTTTTGACAGCTTTGGACACAATTGACATGGGATTATGAGTAGATATCACTTGGGGGTGTGGACTCACAGTTGAAGATGTGAGTTATGAGTGAGTGGAGCTGGACAGGGCTTGGGAGCCAATTTCAAATTCTAGAATCTGCAGCATTAAACCTCAATTAGCCGCAGACTGTGAAGTCATCAGGCAGTTATTAAGGAAGACAAGGCACGCACCCAGTCGGGCAGGCAGGCTCACAGGCAGGACGGACTGTGAAAGAACCTGAGAACTGACAAGGACATGGGTGGTATTCCCAGCATGCAAACGGAGGTCACTGCCTGAATTGGACGGACGTTGCGGGGGTAACGGCCAGTGCCTGCTCCTATTGGCCTGGTGCCATTGCCATAACATTGGAGCTCCATCCGCAGGGCCCACCCAAAACTCGACTCGCATGCCACCAATTCCATCACTCTCCCACGATGCCCTCCCACTCTCGATAGTCAACACACATTGCTTCACCCAGCTGCGAGATCGCTCATGGCATGATCATGGGCCTCTAAGACACGTCGAAGTATCTTTTCCTGACCTAAATCCGGCCTATCTCGCGAATCAGCGCGTGGGACAACAAACAAAACAAAACATCTGCTCACCGGATACACACCGACTTTGCCTGAAGGATCCTGGAGCCGTTCCTGGTCCCGGAACTTATCAACTTATGACTGACGAGGACGGGCCGTATTGCACGAGACAAGAGCGCCGCCCGTCAATCGAGTCGCAACAATGTCAGCAGCATCACCAACACCAATGGGCCCGGGGAGCCATTTCACCTCCCTCGGCCGGAGAACATCAGCGCGCCAGGCTTTGCGCAGACCAACTTCCCGCCCAGCATTCAGTCGCAGCGAATCTCAGCCCGCCGTTCAGAGTGCTCGTGAGGCACCTCTAAGCGCCAACCGCGCCGAGTCTCAACCACAACAGCAGCAGTATGATGCCATGCACGATAGCTCCGACGATGAAATCCCAGTGCCCATGAAGCTCAGTGCTCTGACTAAGGCTCTACTGAACGACGGTGGTGCAACAGATGCCTCGGTAGCCCCACCCGCGCGACGGACCAACGACGCACTAATTCAGCAGCCAGAGCCAAGGGTCATGACCAGGAGGCGGAGTTATCTTACCAGGAACTCTTCTTCTGCCGTGGATGATAGGGAACCAGCACCAGCCCAGGTGCCGGAACCGGACCGACCGCACAGGGAGACTCGGCGCCACACCAGGACCAGCAGCGCGGCTGGAGGAGTCGCGCAATCCAGGCAAGCCTCGCCGGCGCGAGCAAGAGATAGTAGCCCGCCACCACGCAAGCGAGTCGTTCGACTTAGCAACACGCCCGGTGTGGCACCTGTGCAGACTGGTCGGCTGAGGAGATCGCTATCAGCCTCGACCACTAGAAGACCAGAAAGCCGCGCAGGGGATGTGGATGAGAGTGTGCACAGCGCCGGCGCTGCCGCGCCTGCCGATGAGGCAGACATCAACACCCCAGCACAGCCCGTCCGCCGGGTACAGATTGCCGTTGGCTCTTCACACAAACGACAGTCAGCTGGGAGTTCCTCTGGCTTTGCTACCAGGAGCACCGGCTCCTCGATGCGCAGTGATCAGGAGGGCCCTGAGGACCCACAAACAGCACCTCGACCGCAGTCCGCCATGGGCAGTGTCTCGAGGTTTGGCGGCAGCGCAAGCGTCAGATCGAGAGAAGAGCAGAATGCACAGGGCTCCGTGCGGGTCAAAAGGCTTGGGAAAATCCCAGGCAGTTTTCTCAGTGGACCTGCTCGCCGCGGTAGGAGACGCGAAAGCGAGGAGGATAGGTTGGCTCGAGAGAACGACGAGGGCGACATAATATACGGCCAAGAGCAAGACGAATATCAACCGCCCGAAGTTGGCCGCAGCGGTGCTGAGCCCCAACCACCTTCGTTTTACGAGTCGGCGTACCGAGATCTTGCTGCGTCTGGCAGTCCTGTTAGCAGTAAAGAGTTGAGAGCAGGGAGCCGTAGACAATCTCATGCAGACCTCAGGGCCGCCTCCCTGAGCGAGGCTCACAAGGTGATTGAGGCAGCCCGTGAGGAAGCCGCTCGAGAACCGCTTGAAATACCATCAACACACGACCAGGAGAACGAAATGCCCGCCCCGTCGGCCTTCGAGAAACGGAGACCATCAGCCGGTGTCTATCCTGACAAGGACCAGGACAAGAAGCTGCTTCGGTCACCTAGTCTCGTTGAGATCGGCTGCAGGGCAGTACCCCGAGCTGTCTCGCCAGATCGCCCGATACTGGCATCCCTCAGCCAGAACGTTCAAAAGACACCACACGTTGTGATACCTATGCAGCGACCTGCACCACCGCCGCCACCAAAGATGAGTGTCCTAGATGCTGCCACTGCTACCGGTGGTGCTGCCACGACGAAAGAAGCCGCGAAGAAGAGAAGCATTATCCTCAAAGTCAACGGGCGTTCATATCAGAGGGTGGACTGCATTGGCCGTGGTGGTAGCGCAAAAGTTTACAGGGTAACGGCGGAGAACGGCAAAATGTTCGCCCTGAAGCGAGTCAACATTGAGAACGCCGATGAGACGATGCTAAAAGGCTACAAGGGCGAGATCAACTTGCTGCAAAAGCTCACGAATGTGGAACGCATCATCCAACTCTATGACTTCGAGCTCAATGAGGAGAAGCACGTGCTAAGTGTGGTGAGTAACCCCTTGCCTTCAACACACATGGTAAGCACACATTAACTTGGCCTCGTTACCCAGCTCATGGAGATCGGCGAACTGGACCTCAACACCCTTCTGAGAGTCCGGCAGAACCAGGAGGGCGCCAAGCTCGATCCCGTGTTCATCCGATACTATTGGAAAGAAATGCTCGAATGCCTCGCCGCCGTGCATACCCACAATATCGTGCACAGCGACCTCAAGCCCGCCAACTTCGTGATGGTCCAAGGCCGCCTGAAACTCATCGATTTTGGAATCGCGAACGCCATCCAGACTGAAGAAACAGTCAACGTACACCGAGAGACCCAGGTTGGCACTCCCAGCTACATGAGCCCGGAGAGCCTGATGGACTCGAGCCACTATGCATTCACCTCTGCGAATGGTGGGAGGTACTGGCATGGGCCGCGGGGACCCAAGCTCATGAAGCTGGGCAAGCCATCCGACGTTTGGAGCCTGGGTTGCATCCTGTACCAGATGGTTTATGGCAACTCGCCATTTGGGCACATTCAGAACCAGATGGCACGCTGCCAGGCCATCATCAATTGGTCCCACAAGATCGAATTCCCTGAGAAGGGTATCGGTGGCGTCAAGGTGCCACCAAGCCTGCTCCGCACGATGAAGAAGTGCCTCGACCGAGACCAGCACGCCCGACCATCGTGCGCGCAGCTTCTGGGCGAAGACGACGGCTTCCTGTACCCGATCGAGTACGCCAGCGATGTATTGGGCGCCGCGGACAGCCTGCCCATCACGGAGGAGCTGCTGGGGCGTATCATCCAGAGCGTCGTCACCCGCTGCCGCGACAGGCTGCCAACCGACGGTGAGGCCATCAAGACGTGGCCAGCGGCATACTGGACCAGCGTGCGCAAGGCCATCGAGGCGAAGCAGAGCGAAGGAGAGAGGCGGTAGGCACAGCCGCTGCAGCCATTTCATTTGACGCAGTCTCGGACAAAGGTGGAGCGAGATAGGAAAGCTTGTACCGGCAATGGGCTTGGGGTGTGGTAATTTGTGGCCTCGGTGACTGACGATTGATGATTAAGACTGAGGGGAGAACAGAATGACCAATGGACTGATCATTATTGGGGGTAGAGAGAGTGATGAAGAGCTTGTTAGTCTGGCAGCGGTCGTTTCATGATTTCCTTTTTTCCACAATATTCCCCAAACAAGCAGCAGCAAACATCTCACGAGTGGCTGTCTGGCGCATTGCTTGTCTCCAATTTTCTCCCTTTCTTCTTTTCTTTGCTTTCTTTTTGATACCACAATTGTATAGACATACGGTCTCTTTCTTTATTCCCTCAGGGGGGACAGGCTCGTCTCTTTATAATATACTGCTCAGCGCTTGCTGGTTCAGGGATTGCTTAGGGTTGTGCATCTACAGCTTGTGCCGGCTGTGCCGGTTGTGCAACTGCAGCGACGTTCTGAGTGCCAAGTTCCAGTGGCCTTCACACTCTCAAGATCACGATGGACATATCCGGTCTGGTTCAGTTAGCCCTTGTGACTATTTAGCATATTCGAGTTGTTGGAGTGACTCTTGGGCATGCTCAAATTCTGCACAATGATTATGCTGATTGATATGATACATTTGTGGGTCTTCGGACCTCTTTTTTTTCTTTCTTTTTTTTTTTGGCATACCAGTTCCAGCCAGGAGATGGTGTCCTCCATTCGGAGCCGTGGCTTGCACCCTTAATTGGATGGAGCCTTCCAGATGCCAGGAGCTTGATGTGAGCCATTGCCAATGAGCTCAATCCGACTGCATTCAATACTTGACTTGGATGGAGAAGAAAATGCCACCAAGTCAGAACGGCAGCACATCCCGGCTGCAATCCTTCCTCGGTTCCTTAAATGTGCCATGCCAGCCGAAGGAGAGTCCACACTTGCGCCCGCCCAGCTTACTCGTCAAGCTCCTCGGGCGCCTTGATTCTCAGACCGCTGATGCGAAGGACCGTATACCGATGCTTGCTCTTCACAGTCTTCACTTTCCTATTCCGCCGCTTCGTCTTCTCCTTGGTGCGCATCGGCTCGCTGTCCACACCAACAACGACGGCACGGCACTCGTACAACCGCTCGTCGACGTACGCGAGCTCGCCACTCGCGGGGTTCCGCGAGCCAGGTTCGCTCGGAAGCAGCGTCAGGTCGCGTGAGCCCAGTACCGACGCGCGGTTCAAGCGCAGCACGTCTCCGGGACGAACACCCGGCATGAGGAAGGGAAGCCGCACCTCGTCGCCCGGCGTCACCAGGTACGGCCGCCCGTGGATGTGCAGGGTGATGTAGTGGCCGCCCGGCTGCGCCCGCAGCAAGGGCAGCATGTCCTTGACCTCGTGTGGAATTGGCCCCGTCGGCTGCGGCGGGGGGTGCGTGGGTGGGGCGCGCGACCTGGGCGTGTTGGGGTGCAGCGTCTGGCTTGCTGTGGTTGCTTTGGCGTGGATTGTGGCGGAGGTCTCCTGGGCGCGTGATGCCTCAGAGGGGGGGCCGCTAGGTGGTGGTGGCGCCATCGTCGCCGTCGTCGCAGCGGTCTCGATGTGTTGCTGTGTCGAGCTGATCCATCGCGCGCGAATGGGCAGCAGGAAGGTCGGTGGCAGGCGCGACACGGGATGCCACAGCTCCAGGGCGGAGCGGAAGATTGACCTGCTCATCATGAAGGCGAGTTGAGGGTGCGGCGACCGGGACTGATTACCTGCTCGTGGCCTTTCTCGGTCCAGCTGGATTGAGGAGCTTCGTGGACAAGCGCTCAAACTTCTTTTGGCGCGGCTGCTGGCTGCAACTTGACTTATCACCTTATCGGTGCTCGTGCTGCCGCTGCCCCCAACCCTAATGACATCCGCCCCACCTGCAGACAATCCCTGCAATCTCCTTTGATGATCTCTTTGGCCTATGCTTGGGTGTGGGGCGACCACGCTTCAGGAAGAATGTAATCATGACCATCTTCAACAAGCTTGTTCGCAGCAGACAGAATCAGTACTGTGTCGCTCTCGAGCTTGACCCTCGGAGCGCTTGACTCATCTAATCAAGTCAAGTGTACTCAGCACCCTGCTGCAAGCAAAGACAGTTCCTAAAGTTTTGGCATTAGATGAGTGTTTATGCCAGGTGCCGCCCCGCAACAGAAGCATAGTGCGGGCTTTTCTTGGTGGTTTTCCTTTTTCTTCTTGGATTCATTTGATTTTAAAATAAGTAAGATCATTGAAGAGACTGGTGACATATATATGAGGGCTTGTGTCTGAGGTATCATTGCTCAGACTCACTGATCTTGACCAGACCATGCCAAGCAAGCATCAGCCAATCATACCTAGCCGAACGGTTCCTTAAAGGACACCATCTCTCCCTTTGCAGACGGATGTGGCTCCCGGCCACGGCAGAATGCTCGACTACGACGCCACCGAGCTTGACGTCAAGGTGTCCATATTTTGAGAGGAACATGCTCAGGAGTACTAGAAACCCGTATTGGGGATATCTGTCCGATCAGGCCAGGCTCGTGAAGGAGGTCTGTCTACCCACAACAATATACTCCTGCCGCAATGAGTCTCAACCACCCAGTGCAGCATGAGGAGCCCAATGGTTGCCTCGGGTGGATGTCCTCTACTCACCAAGGACGAGAATGGTGACACTGTTGTTTCAATGCAATCAACCCAAACAATTACTTTACTTCCCCAGCTGCCACACCAAGAGAGGCGATGCTCAGGGGCGGATTGAAGCCGGACATCAGGGTTTGTGACACGGTACGCCAAGCGACCGTCAGCTGCCTGAATATGCTACGGATAAGCTCTTCAGCCTCATGTGATCGTCACAGCCAGTGCCACGGGACGGGACACAAGCCGAAGCGTTCAGTTTCCCGAGACACACCCGCACAGCACATTGAGGCTCACTTGAGCACCTAAACAAGGCAGCCAAGTGAATATTGTTGAACCTAAAGACAGCAACACTAATCAAGTTGCGTTAGCAATTTATGAATGTTGGTCTTTCTTTGTATGATGCCCAACCACTTACCTAGGTAGGATACGCAAATAAAATAGTCCTGACCGTAAAGGTAGAATGGGGTACTACAACTCTGACGAATCCTATGGCCAACGAAGATGGCGTCACATAAGAGGCTCAGGAACTTGATTACCTCTGGGAAATCATGGAATGGCCTGCACCGACCCGTTGACTACAATCCGTTCTTGGTATAAGTCCGATTATCAGCAGGAACCCATCCAGTAATTATGCCTGACTTCGACCATGTCACGCATGATTGTACACCTTTGCCACAGGGAATAAAAGCGCAATCTCCTCTTGGAAGCACCCGAACGATGGACAGGATGATGGCATAAAGCCATGTTTCAGATATCAAAATTATAGCTATAATACACATCTCGGGACCATTTCTTGAGTCTCCCGGATCGTCTCTTCTGTTAAGAAGAGGCCGTACCTTAAAAACACAACCCAGCATATCAAGCAATCACACCAGTGCTCTAGCAACTGCATTCGGTATCTTCAAAGCTTACCCTAGCCAGCCCCAAGTTTCAAAAGACATTAAAAGAAGATGTCGAAAGCGCATGCTACTTATGGTAAACAACCCAGACTCATGGGCAAATATAGGCTTTTCTAGAAGAGGTATCGAACCTATACTCTGCAGAATCACACCGAGTGCCTAGGTAATTGCATGTCCTACTGGAGTCTTGTCGCTTCCGTACAGACACTAGCACACACCATATGCATATCTAGAGATTAGACTAAACCTACCCTTGGTGACACTAACTAGGTATAGGCTAATAGAACAAAAATATATCCTCAACCAGCAGACAAGACGTTGATTCCACAAAATGGCCCTCTGCTCTGCTGTATCACCTTCCCTGCAACGCTCTCAGGCTAACCAGAGGGAGCTTTTCAACCGCCATCCATAACAGATTGGCGTTGCCTTTTCTTCCATGGCGGGGAACCAGGCCAAAACTAGCTTCCAGAAACTCTAGCTTGACTGAAACCGCAGGCTGATTTCAAATCTTACACAGCAAGTCAATCGTGCCAAATTACTGGTCATCCAAACCAACTAAGTGCAAGTAATAAATTTGCAACCTTTTTCTCGATTCATAACCGCGTGCGTACCGAACTAGCTACTAGTACCGTATACTTTGCCGTTGAGGCAACAATAACGTCCTTACTGCTTCTACACCCCGTCGACAAGCCAGTGCTCCTCAAACACCGACACTAACACTGTCTCGTCTTTGCACCTCGTGTGTCCGTGCTTTTCGCTATGTACTGTCCATGAACAAATACCGTAACTTCTGTCAGACGAACCTCAAGAATGGCAACTAAAATGACGGCGCCATGCATCCTCGACAGAACAGACATCAGGACCAGTGCCGATGGAGGGTGATGTCTTCTTTCGATCAATACAAGCTTATTAGGTTACATTCATGCGCCCGTCACATGCGGTCCAATTCTGGTCGCTTAGCGAAGTCTGTACTGCATAATGCAGGACAATGTCTTCCCTGGCTGGACCTAAGGGCAGGCCAATTCGGTGGCGGAATGAACAAGCCTCATTCACCAAGCGCGACTTGGAATTCTCCCAGATGCGGCACATTCATTCTCTATCCCACAAATACACGGATAAGTGCACAGTGGCAGTGTCTTGAGCGCATTATTCTCAGGACACCGAGGCACTGGTAGAAGCCATCTGGGGTACCTTGTACTACCTGAGTTTACTTGGCAATTCTCATGAAACGTATGACAAAACCTTTGCTTAATTTTTTTTTTTTTTTTTTCTTTTTTTTTCAATTCATTACCTACAGGATAAAACTTTGTCCGCCGCTGTCCCTTGCAAGCGAAGTGATGCCCCCCCCCTGGTCTGCGCGCATGGCTTGCACACACAACTCAAGTTTTTTACACTATTAATTCTACTATAGCTCTCTCAAATCTTTATTAAAAATAATAAAAAGAATACCATTAAACTTCTTATAAAGTTCTCTATTAGATAATAATTTAATAGAATTTATTTTTTAAACTTTTAATTTTATATAGAAAAAGTATTTTTAATTAATTTAATTATATAAAAATATAGACTATATAGAGAATTTTATAAGAAGTTTAGTAGTATTTTTTTTATAATTTTTGATAAAGCTTTGAGAGAGTTATAGTAGAATTAATAGTGTAAAAAAAACTTAAGTTGCGCGCAGGCCTTGTGTACACGACCGGGGGGGGGGGCATCACTTCGCTTGCAAGGGACAGCGGGTCAAGGCCACACCATTTAGAGATATGAATTGATTTGGAACATGCATGGAATTGCCTGCGAGCTACTTGCGACAAGGGAATTTGGAGGAGTAGGAAGATCCCAGATTCCATTGCCAACCTTGTCTACACACACGTGCCTATCACATGTGTGTGGTAACAAGACCTAGCCGTCACTGTGCAACGAGACGGGTCGACTTACTGTGGTAGCTCTCTTGTGGTTTCCAGCTTGTGGTAAACAGTTCGTGAGGTCGGACCTCGGACAACATGTATTTCCACAAGTGGGCCCAGTAGACGGAGCAGGCTTCCCAAGATGGTCAGGGTCTCCGCGTCCTCTGGGCTCGGAAGTGATAGCCGACTGTTCAGTGCCAGTGGGGTTGTCACATTCTCGGCTGTGCGATGGATCGCCCGAGATCGATCTGCCATGTTTCGTCCCGATGCGCAGAGGTGGAAGTGACGGTTCCGTCATCGCGACCCCCTCGGTGTGGGTATCAGTTCTCCGGGGAGCTGGGCAGCAGGGCTGAGGGGCAGGGGCAAGGCGGTGGCTCCGTCGCCGTTAATGTCACGATGATCAGGCCAGCTACACTAGTGTAGGACCTTGGCGGCGGTTAAGCGAGTGCGAGGAGTTCCTCTGCCGAGAACCATTGTGCGTGAGGCCGTCCAGATATAAATACACGCTCGCAGCAGCAGCAGCATCATCAGCATCGTCGGTGGCCTGTTGCTCTGGCTCTGGCTCAGCAACAAAACTCGGCTGATCGCTCCGTTGATTGATTCAAGATGCACCTCAGGACCGTCGTCAACCATCTTGCCTGCTTGACAGGTGCCGTCGCCGCGTCTCCCCTGCGTTCCCGACAGGGAGTAACGGCCAATGGCACGAAGGTCGTTTCAGCTCTTTGGGACGGGTAAGCTCAACCACGGCCCTGGCCCGGCCCGGCCCCCCTTGGTCGCTCGAAGGCAGGGAACGCGCGCTGACATGGGGTCTCTCTCACGCAGCACCTGCCTCTACCCCAAGCCTGTCTCGACCTTTGACCTTGGCTCCTACCTAGGCACGTGGTATCAAGTGGCAGGCTACGAGGCCATCTTCACCGCCGGCTGCAAGTGCGTCACGGCAAATTACACACTCAACGACGACGGCACAGTTGGGGTAAAGAATCAGTGCGAGGCGCTGGGAGTGCCCGTCTCCATCACGGGGTCTGCAGCTCCTGTCGACCCGGCCTATGGCGAGGCCGGTGCCCTCGAGGTCACCTTCTTCAACTCTACCAATGCCTGCCCAGGGCCCAATTATGTCGTGCAAGGTGAGTACCTACCACCACAACAGGGATTGCATGTGAGCAGGACATACTGCTGTAGCCCGCTGGCTGCTGACTCGCCGACCGAAGAATATGTCGTTGACGACTACGCCATCGTGCAATCGCCCGACTTTGGGACGCTCTTCGTCCTGAGCCGTCAACAGAACGTCGCAGAAACCAAGCTCCAAGTAAGCACCACGCACCAAAAAAGAGATGGGGGCACAGGTACTCAACCCATGTCGGGATCTCTATACTGACACTGGCCCTTTGCAGGCTCTGATCACACGTTCTGTTGAGCTTGGTTCCGAGAGGTCGCTCATCAAGGTCAACGACCAGTCGGGCTGCCTGCACACCTAGCTGTACCCATAAACACATAAAACATTGAGCAGATCCTAGTGTAGCTTGCATTGGCAGAGATGAGAGCAACAATTACCTAGGGTCTGGAACCACAGCAGCTGAGGCTCAAAGTGCAAAGTGACGTCACCCATCCGACCCCGGCCCTACAAACACCCACGACAGCCACTGCCCCTGCCTGGCCAACCACCAACGTCGCATGGGGCTTGCCTGACGACCCTAGAGAGCCAGGGATGCGGGCAAGATTTCCAACTTTTTTGAATTGTCTGTAGGATACGGTGCACAGACAGACGTTGTCGACACGGCTGGCACCTGTGGCGGCCCTCTCCGCTGCCATCCCAGAGACATGAAGACCTATTTGCTTTCCTGCGGCCCGTGAGGACTGACGCAGCTCACCAGCCCCGACCATAGCTCGTCAATATGCGCATCTTCCTAGAAAGAATCACCCTCACACTAGTAAATATGTTCTGTAGGCCTACCACCCGACCCACTACACTCCTCCCCTCCCCCCTTTTCCCGGGCCATCCGGCCACCCAGCCCTCCTCACCAAACTCAACCCCAGCTTACCTTACCCCTCCCAAAACACAGTACCGCCTCTCTCGGTGATGCTCGTCGCAGGCGTAGGTATGGACGCCCTGGTGAACACCCTCTGGTTCCTCTGCGGCGTCATCCCGGGCCACGTGCACGGCTTCTACGTGACGTGGACCTACTTCTCGCGCAAGAAGAAGGTCCGGAAGGGCCGCTACCCGGGCGGCCCGAAGCCTTTCATCTACAGCCGCCGCGTCGTCAACGGCGACGCGAGCGACGAGCGCGTCCGCCAGTTGTGGAGGGCCGAGCAGGGGGCCAACAGGGCCAACAGGGCCAAGCACAGTGGCAAGGACGGCGATGTGCGGAGGCAGTCGTCGCCGAGGGTTTCGAGGAGGCTGTCGCCGAGGTCAGAGGGCTGATGCGTGGAGAGGGCCCTGGGAGGAGCAAAGGGCTATGCTGGCCCGGACAAGGCCTGCGAGCGTACGTGGGAAGAATTTTGATTTCGAGGACCAGGTTCACCCTTACACTCGCTTCCTGTCGCGTGTGTTGTAGAGAAAGAGAAAGAGATCACGCACCAAAGCCGGTTCTTATCATTACATTTTTTTCCTTGGCGCCCCCCCCCCCACAACCCCCAAAATTGCTATCATGGTTGTCATGGACCAATTCTCCCGTGGGCAGTGGTGCCCACTACAACAGTACCGCCGTAGCTTGACTGCTGCACAAAATAGTTTTGACTGACGGCTCCGACCTCTGAGCCATAGCATGGTTGCCTCTCCTTCGACAGCACTAGAGCCTTTGCCTAGCTGATTTCGAATACTTCTCCTGCCTGACCCTAGGCACAGCGCCGGTTTGAGTGTGCAGCTGACTGGGCCCGTGGTTTGGAATATAGTTCTACGATTGTGGGCTCCCTTGCCACGTTGCGAACGCTCGATTCAGGGCATTTACCAAGCCTACCACCCCGATTCTAACATACCTTCCGTCAATACCATCTGTGAAGCGCCCTGACACAAATCGGCTCATTTCTTGACCAACTTATATTTGCCGCCGACTACCTCCAACTCCCCAAGATCCACCTTCTCCGCGAGGAACTCCTGCAGGTCCTGGTCGCTCCAGGAGAAGCCGTCCGTGATCAGCATCCGCATCATCATGGCCAGCTGTCCCAACTGTGCGTTTGGCATCGAGTTGGTCAGCATACCCACAATAAACTGCCAGTACATAGCCCTTCTCTCGTTCTCTTTGGCGTCCATCGCGCTAGTCGTGCCTGCTCGCTTGAGCGAGGTAGGCTTGCCGCCCGGCTGCGTCCCGTGGTCGTCTTGCATGACGGCCGGGGCCGAAGCAGCAGGGTGAAGCTCGGGACGACTGAGTGCTTGATCTCTGCGCTCCAGCACGACAAAGGTCCCGTGATCGTGCGGGTGGCGGGCGAGGACTTGCTTCGATTCCCAGAACTCGAGCGCTTGCAGGACAAGCTCCTCGTCCATTTGCAGGTGATCGTGAAGTTCTTGAACGGTCCGGTGAGCTGGACCGCTGTGCTCCTTGTCTCCTTCTTCTCCTTCTTCATCTTGAAATGCGTGAATGACCGACGCCTCGAACGTCTTGCACTCCACGCTGACGGTGCGATCTTCGAGCTCCAGTTCAACAGTGGCCTGGCCAAGCTGGTGCAGCCAGGTGAGTTTGCGTGCTGATTTGAGGTACTCGTAACCCCTTCCGTACCTCGCCTGTTGTTCTACAACAGGGCGAGGGAGGGTGAAGGTCTCTTGGACGATGTTTGGCCAGTACAGACGGGATAGAATGCGGGCTTGGTAGGGCAGCAGGCCATGTTCCTCTTCTTCCAGGTCCAACTGTTGACCAGCATCCATGGGCGAAGCCGTGGGTGCTGGTGTACCAAAAACTCGAGGAGCCAGTGCTGGCTTCCCCAGCTCCACCATCCGGATCATGCTGTCGACTTTGCGGGAGTCCAAAATATCCTTGATCATGACCTCGCAGTTTTGCAGCGCAGACTCACCGAAACGCTTCTTCAGAAGATCCAGCACCCTCTGTTCCTGCGTGAAATCCGTCTGCGAAGACAGTAGATTGTCCGCGATGATTGTTTGGAACTCCTTGATGAAGACATCTTCAGCTCCGAGAGTGCTGATCAATGTGCCAATGACATCCTCGGATCTCGGACGTTTATAATTGACACCCGCGTCAACTGGGTCAGGCACCCAGGTCAGGTCATCCCAATCCAGGTCCTCGTCGTCAATTTCCACCCGTCGTTGTTGATCTGGGTCGTTGAGCAGCATGGCAAGCTCGACCAGATTGCCGCTGGCCTCTGTGCCAGAACCCAGCTTCCTGGCAGACAAGGTACCAATTGTCTTCTGGGCCTCCTCCACTTCTTGCGGACTAGCGAGCAGGCCTGTGACCACGACGCGGACAGCATCTTCTCGCTGGATCAGATACAGTTGGAGTGACGGGACCACTCGACTCAGGAGCACCTTGGAGTGGTCCAAAGCATGAAACGTGCGAATCATGGAAATGTAGACCCGCAATATGTCAAGCGTGGACCGAGCAGGGTGTAAAAGTCGCTTCTGGAGCGCCGTCGAAAAGGAGTCGGTCAGTTGCCTTCGACGATCAGGGGTTGTGACACTGGCCTTGAGGTCATCCAGCGCTCCTCTACTCCCTGGCCACTGGAGAACAATGTCAAACAGCTCCGAGATCCGCAATGTAGTCATGTGACCTATAGCTACTTCCTTCCATTGCTGAAGTTCTGTCAGAGGCACAGTAGTTTTCATCTTCGAGCCAGAGCCGTCGGTACGACTGCGTACTTCTATGGCTAGGCGAGCGAAGTGGTTTTCTACCCAGTCGCAAAGAGCTACGATGCACCAAGATGTTGGCGTGAGGCTCGTCAATTTGGTGGCACCTTTATCTAGCCCATAGAGTCCTCGACGGTGCGCGGAAGCGGACTTCCAGACTTGTGCGTAGGATCGACGAACGAATTCACGCATGTTTCGATCCATGACCTCGGCGAATAGGCCTTGTAAGGCCTCACCCGCAAGTCCAACTTGTGTGAGAGCCTCCACCAGATGCAAGAGTCGCTCTCGTGCATCGTCGACCTGGTTGTTATTAACTTTGGACTCCTGCAGACTGAAGTGCTTCTGTTCAGCTGTGGGGATCCGGAGTGTCCGTTTCGTGAGAACATCCAGTACTACACGCAGCGATGGAAATATTGGACCCGTTGAGTTGCTAATCAATGCATGCAGATCCTCGCGGAATCGAGCCACTATGGTCCCCGAGCTCCTGAGTGGTGCTCTCAGCTGGTCCCCGTGCTCTATCCCGCGCAATATCAGGGTCAAGAGATGGAAGTACTGATGCAGTGCTGCTTCCAATATGTGTACTGCATTTTCTACGACAACAAGATGGTCTTTGTACGGCATCTTGTCGTCCTGACGCCTGGGTTTGCTCGTGACAGACATCGCGGCCAGCAGAGGGTCAACATGCTCGATGAAATGTCGTCTAGCTTGATGGCTATGCCAGGCCAGGATGGCGTAGTCGCGGCCATTTTCTGGATCTCTGGCCTGAAGCACCACCTGAAGCGCGGAATTGAATGCAACCTCGTCCTCATGAGATTGGAACGGCAGTTTCGGAGGCAGGACCCCGGACGATTCTTGGCCTGGCGCTGGATGTGGCAACTGCAACATCGTCGTGACAGTGTGCCAAGCATGGTCAAAGGTGGTCTGCTCTTCTGCACTTCTGGTGGCATCCTTGCCAGAATTCTGGCCGGAAGCATGCTTCTGAGACGTCAAAGGAGCTAGGAGGAACGAGGCCGTGACTGGGGACAAGACCGTGGATGGTCCTGTATGGTGCCCAGGAAGCGAGGAGGGTGTGTTGAGCTGCGGTGTCGGCAGCGAGCTTTCCGTAGGAAAGACAGACCGGAAGACCTGGGCCCTCTTCGCCCTCCACCGTGAGTGGGGAGACTGTGCGGTTTGGGCGGCCATGCTGGTTGCGAGTGTGCCTGTGTGCTTGCGTGCTTGCAGCGTGATGGGCTGGTGGGCGCCCGCAGATGAGTCTCGTTTGCCGCAGCAGATGAGCCTGAATTCCTAGCAAAGATCAGCTGGCCTTGCTGAAATGGTTCCCGCTCCCTCCTCCTTCCTCAGGCAGTTGTCTGTCGTGCAGAACCAGGTACTTTGTCTGGTCCAATCCTGCTGCAAGTGGCCGCTGGCAACGGGCAGCGACCGCCTCCGCGATGCGCAGGATCTTGATTTCCTCGCACTCCTCAGGCACAGTCAGGGAGGTGTCATCCCTTTGAGCAGCCGCGCTTTGGGAGCCCGCGCTCATGCCGACATGCAGTGCAGTCGGATGCAGTCTGGTGCAATCCTTTCGAATCTGGTCTCTGTATGGGCCGGGACGCGGCGAGTCATGCAGCACAAGGTCATTTGCCAATTCTGCGAGGTATGGCCTACTAGTGTGCCCGGTGATGGAGGCGACAACGGTAAAAGTCTTTGTGTGTTGGCGATGATGGTGGTGCTGGAGGATAATGGGTGCCGCATTGATTTCAACGTTGATGTTGACTCGTTGCCCTGTGTGGGCGGGGCTCGAGACGCCTGTCGCGACTGCCCCAAAACAGAATGCTGCGGTTTGGAGCCTTGTTTGTTACAGTACCGTGCGCCTAAGCGCCCGCGCTTAGGAGAAGGGTGCGACTGCGTCTGTTGCGCCAAACGCCTGCCGACCAACCCAAAACGGCTGCCCCACTCTAACCAACACCGATCCTGTATTGCTTGTGACGTCCATCGCTTCGATAACTCACACCGTCGTGTCTTGCTCTCAACTCCCGCATCACGCTCTTTTCCTTGCCCGCCAATGGATCGACTCCCAGAACCGACGTCGAGATTCAAGATGCAGCCCCTACATTAGCCTCCCCGTAAGTGCCGGCCTCCGTTGTCTGGCCCTCTGCGACCAGTGGTGACGACTTGCCCCTTTCGCGGCCCCTGCCCCTCCTCTCAACCTCGCCTTCGTTCTGTCTAGTCTTCTCACCTGCCTGACATGGTTGGTATCGATCCCGTAACAGGAATCACATGCATTGGCCGTGACAAGATGCTGACTCTGGACTGCCCCGATTGCATTCCCAGTCTTGTCCCCTTATCGGCCCGGTCACTTCCGTTCCAATGGTGGCCTTTATGATAGCGCCCATGTATGGACAATGTCAGAACCTTACGATGCAGCACCTAATCAAGATGACCCCTGATTCGCGTTCGAGCCGCCGAATCGTCTGGCAAGCCACGCGCTCGTCCTCTACTCCTCCACCCCGTTGTGTATGGTCTGACTGAAAGAGCAATTGTCTCTGAGATCGCCAAGAAGTGACACCATGGCGACACTTTATGACCCTCGAGTCTTTACAGCAGTCTGGGTAGAATTGCCAGCAGGGCCCCCGTCTCGACTGAATTCCAGGCTAAACCCTGACTTCGTTTCTAATCCTTTATTTACCTCGTTGTGGAGACTATCATGTCACAGTTGCGGTGTTCTGCTCCGGCCTGTACAGGCCCTGGCCATACAGCCAGCTCAATCAAACCCCCCTACCCCTTCGCCAAACAGTCCTCCACTCAACGGGGAGCCGGGTGACCTGGACCGGGACCCCTCAAGATCGACGACGCGGAAACCTCTTTCGCGAGCACCGATGACACGCCTCGCTCCTGCCGCTTTCGAGGTTGTCATGCATAGGCTGGGAAACCAGCCTTTGGGCTTGTCAGCCAAGACGAAGTCATCCTGAACCTTCCTTTTTCAAGCTTCTTCATTGCGGACTTCACAATTGGTGTGCTTCACCCTCCTCACCCGGGATTTCCTCGGTCGCCATGTCCTTCGCGACGCCGTCATATTGTACCATGCATAGAGAGAAGCGTGGAAGTCCTTGGAGCACCCGTGGACGGCATTCTTCAGGGCCACAACACCTAACCTGCATATGAACGTGTCTCCCAACACTCTCCCGTTGGACAGGGGGCGGGAAGGCGATGGCACGGTGACAGTCAAGACTCTAGCGACTCGTGTGTTTGAATGTCTTGTCTTGTCTGCAGTTTCAGATTTCGAGCTGCAAATAGGCCAGTACTTTGATGGACAGACTTCATTTAACGCCGCTGTAACCACCTTGCGACATGTATTCACATCGTGACAGAATGCTAGCTAAGCCTTTGCGGACGGCCGAGTTGCATCAAACCTTGACGATCGATGCTGTCGTCAGGGGACCCTGGTCTACCCTCGGGGGTCACCCGGGACCGGAAAACGCCCAGTCTCCGGCTTGGCTCTTTTCCCGGGCCTCTGGCACCCGCGGCTGGAAATGATAGACACGAAGATAACGAGAATGCAATCATGTTGCAGACACATCTGGACTCCTGGCATAGACATGTAGTTGGCCAGGCCCAAGACTGCGCGGCGGGTGTTCCATCGGCGAGCGATCATCGGGCTTGCTATATAAGCTCCTTCCCTGAATAAATTCGCTGACTGGTCCAAACAACAGTGAACTAGCCTCCCTGGCGGGCTGCTCTGGCCTTTCCTGAGCACAGAAATTGGCCTTCTATTTGGCTCTTGGTCTCTCAAGTCGGCCCCCCTGCCTCGACTGAAACACGCATGTCGACAACATTCAGCGTGCTGGGATCACAGATACCTTGATGTGTCGATATCTGCCTCTGCTCTTGACCAATGGCACGAATCGCCTTTGTCGCAAGCGACCACGCAGATTCACACTAACTGATGCGTACTATGATGCCTCGCAATGTCGTGTGGATCTTCTGCTTACGTCACGATTTCAGAACTGTCTCATTTCTGGCATAGAGCCAGTGGCACATCAAGACGCCGAACTTCCTATCAGGAAACGGGGATGTCAGGAGCGTCGTGTTGTCGTTAAGCACGGAGCTTGGAGTACGGAGCGCTGCCCTGCCAGTCTGATATCGACACGCCCTTGCTACTTGTGCCCTTGCTCGACGAGTTTGTTAAAACACACTCCCTGTAACACACTCCCTGTCGCTCGCTTACCCGAAGGGGAAGGGTCGCCGGCTTATATATACCTTCCATATAAGGTACTACTAAGTAAGTATTTTCGGGTTATATAGTCTAACAGTATAAGATACCATAATAATAACTATAACTTTCTAAGCCTATAGTACTAATTAAGTGATTCTAAGCCCCCTTCTTTTTATATATAAAGGCTCCGGGTTAAACTCCCACCCTGGTTAAACTTTTTCCTATTTTTTTCCTCCAAATAGCTAGATAGTAAGATAGCCAGATAGTAAGATAGCCAGATAGCAAGATAATAAGACAGCTAGATAGCCAGATAATAAGATAATAATAGTAATAGTAATAATAATAGTAATAATAATAGTAATAGTAATAATAAGATAGCTAGTTATATACTTTAGGCTAATTAGGCTATATATTACCTATAATACTATTTATATTATATATATAGTTAATATAATTAATATTATATTACTAGTAATTTAGGGCTTTACAGTATAATAATAATAAAATTAAAATACCTTTTTATTATTATCCTTATATATTAACCGTATTATTTTTAACTTATAGATATATAAATTATAAGTTTAATCCCTATATTAATAACTAGGTTTTAAGAATAATAGAAAAAAGTTATAAAATTTATAAATAGGGACTTACTATCTTACTAGTTTTTTTGGTAATAATAGTAATAATAATAATAACCTTACTTTTACTAAGTTAGGTAGTAACCAGTACTAGTAGTTAGAGGAATACCAGGTTATATAGGGTACTAGGTATATAAGCTATATAGTTAATCGATTTACTAACTATTATTACTTATAAGCTTACTTCTATATACCTAATTAACTATTTATATACCTAATTAACTACTTATATAATACCCAATTAACTGTTTATATAATACCTAATTAACTACTTGTATAATAGCTTATATACCCTTAATTAACTACTTATATAATATCTAATTAACCACTTATATAGCCTAATTAACCGCTTATACGGTAGCTTACATACTCTTAATTAACTACTTATACGGTACCCAATTAACCGCTTATATAATACCCAATTAACCACTTATATGGTAGCTTATATACCCTTAATTAACTACTTATATAATACCTAATTAACTACTTGTATAATAGTTTACACACCCTTAATTAATTACTTATATAATACCTAATTAACTACTTATATAATACCTAATTAACTGCTTATACCCCTAATTAACTACTTATATAATAGCTTACATACCTTTAATTTATTACTTTTATACTTACTAATTACTTAACTATTATTATAAATCTACTTAGTTAGGTATTATTATTACTATTACTATTATTACTAGTAGAAATACTATAATATAGCTTTTAGGAGGCTAAAAATATAATCTTTAGAAGGCTAAAGATATAATCTTTAAGAGGCTAAAAATAATAATTAGCTAGGTACCCATCTTTCTTATTATTAAGCTTAACGTTATCCTTATAATCCTTATAATCCTTATAGTCCTTATAGTTTTTATTATAATCCTTATAGTCTTTATTATAATCTTTATAGTCCTTATCGTAGTTTTTATAATCTTTATAATCCTTTTTATCCTTCTAGTCCTTATTATAATACTTATAATGGTACTAGTAGCTACTAGTAGTATACCTATACTTTTATACCAGGCTTAGTCTTAAAAAACCCTAAAAGGCTACTAGTATAAAGATACTTTTATACTTATACCTTTATACTAGGCTTAGTTTTAAAAAACCCTAAAGGGCTACTAGTATAAAAATACTTTTATACTTATATCTTTATACTAGGTAATACCGTTAGTTTAAAAAAGTATAATAATAATTAGTTAATTAGTAGGTAAACTTCTTCTCCTTAATATTAAGCTTAATATTATCCTTATTAGTAACTATCTCCCTCTTAGGCTATTCTTATTTCTTAATAGGTTACTAAAAAGTAAATAGATATAACTTTTTCCCTTTTAAGCTACTCTTATTTCTTAATAGGTTACCCAGGCTGGCACCTTATCTGTAGTAATAAGATAAATAGCCCCATTTATAGTAATTAGGTAAGCCTTCCTATTTTAGTAATAAGATAGGTAGCTATTAGGAGTTATAATTATTTAAATAGTCGGGAAAAACTTATACCCGGTTAAACTTAACGGGAAAAAGTAAACCCGGGCTAAAATTATATATACTAGCTTTTTCTAAGCCTAAATTACTTAAATCTAGCCTCTTTATAGCTTATTTAAAATAATAATACTTATAAGATAATATTTATACTATACTTATAAGCTAATAACCTATATATCTAGATTATTTACCTACAAGTAGTAGTTACTAGGTATTACTATTTAATAGACTAACTATTAGCTTCTTAAGGGCTATTTACTATATACTATAAAAGTAATAATTAATTATCC
>JADAZS010000326.1:0-25591 GCA_014872975.1 Diaporthe citriasiana | reverse complement strand
AAAGAAATTCTTTAAGGCTAAGATTAATTAGATAACTTATAATAAGAAACTAAGTACTATTATTAAAAGTTTTAAATACTAGTAATAATATCTTAAAGAGTTATAAGAACCTATTATAGTTTTTTCTAATTATAATAACTTATATAGTTTTATAAAATAAAAAAAGCTAACCTAAAAGTAAGTTTAATAGCTAATATATCTTATAGGATTTAATTTTATTATTAAGTATTACCCGGGAAAAACTAACTTAGCTAATACCCCTTTAAGGAAGCTTAACTATATATTAAAAGAAAAACCCCTAAATTTAAGTTAAATACTAACTTTAGAATTAAAAATAGTTATAATTATCTAGAAGAAAATATAATTTCTTCTAGAAAACTAATAGTAAGCCTAATTTAAGGCTATAGTTAAAAATACTAAAGTATAAAAGATTTTAAAACTTAACTCCTTACTAATAAAGTATTAATTTAAGTTTATAGCTCCCCTATAAGGGTAGTTTATAATAAGAATCCGGGCCAGGGTATATATATATAATATAGGTATAATATACCGGTAACCCTACTGATGTAGTATAAATAGGCTTTCCGAAACATATTTCAGCATATAGGGTTAACCGTTATGTTAAAAGCAGAGGTTTCCCACTTATTTCCCATAGAATAGTTTTTCCCAAATTTATTCCTTTTATCCTATAGACTTATATCCAACAAATAGTAGCTATAATTATTTCCGAATAGCCTTAAAATGGTAAGTTATTTTTTAAAACTAAGTGTACCATAGCTAAATGGTGAGTTGCTTTATAAAGCTGGGTATACCAAAAATAACCGTGCCGACCTGATAACCAATAGGTCTGCAAGGCTTCCTGGTGATACGATCTGATGCTTTCTGATAGCTGGCTGCCAGCTGGCTGCCAGCTATATCTACTCTTTTTGACTAATCAGAATATAGACTTTATAGGGCTACCTATAGCTCCCCTTATAGGGTTACCTGTGGTTAAACCTAGGGATAAGAAGAGGGTATCGTGTTTTCTAATAGCTGGCTGCCAGCTAGCTGCTAGTTATAGCTACTTTTTTTGACCGACTAATTAGAATATAGACTTTATAGGGCTACCTGTGGCTTCCCTTATAGGGCTACTTGTGGCTAAACCTAGGGACGAGAAGATAGTATAAAAAAATAGGCATACCGGGGATTAAACTATGGGCTTGGAATTACATACTGTAGAACTTTTGCCTATACTGTAGATAGTGTATTTTCTTGCTTGGTGGGTAATTAATATAGTATAAATAGGCTTTCTGAAGTGTGTTTTAGTATGTGGGGTTAACCGTTATGTTAAAAGTAGAGGTTTCTTACCTATTTCCCATAGAATAGCTCTTCCCGAATTTATTTCTTTTATCCCACAAACTTGTGTCTAACACCTACTCTTTACTACTAGACTTAATATATAAAGCCTAAGGGAAAAACCCTTTAATCTAGGTTATAATTAAGAAGATATAATTTTTAAATATAATTATTTTAGATAACTTTAGGTATAAGTTTTAAGATAAACTATTTTACTAGAAGAGATATATATATATACTAGAATAATAGGCCTTAAAATAAAAGATCTTATAAATTTATTATAATAAGCTACTAAGTAGATATTAGGGATAAATAAAAATATAAACCCTAATTAAAAAATACTTTTACTAGCTGGGCTTAAGGGCTTTTATTATAAACTATATATACTCTTATATAACGTATTAATATATATTTACACTATATTATTACCTATATAAAGAGCTTGCTTTATTACTGATTTTATAAAGGCTTATATAAAAACTTAGTATAGATTTTATTACTAGATTTTTTATTACTATTAAAAATAATAAGAAAGTAGATATAATTTTAATAATTATAAATTAATTTACTAAAATAAGTTTTTTTTTTCTAGTAAATATAATAATAAATACTACTAAATTAAGTAAGATTTTTTATTAAGAAATTAAATATAAATAAGAAATACTAAAAAGAATTATAATTAATTAAGGTATAATTTTTATAAGTAAATTTTAAAAAGTATTATATTAACTAAGTAATAGCGGATGCGGTGCTGTACTCCGCGGGTCTAGCGGCCATCTCGTTTAGGCCTAGTCCCTTGGCGGGCTGGCTGGTGGCTATGCTCATTGGCCCACCTATCGTGTCACTTTTTGGCCTGCAGCATAAATACGGCCCTCCTCACCTCTTATCCCGGTGTTGTACCCTCGACCTTTCACGCTTCCTCCTTCTCCTCACCCTCAGATCTCTTTCATTCCCCTGCCGACGGTCGGCGCCCTCAGACCCTTGGCCCTCGGCTCGCTAACGGCTGCCTTATTCTCGCTGCTTCCCAGTCCTGCGTGTCCTCGTCACACCGTCGTGTCGCGCTCCATCCCCAGATCTGTGGATCTCTCTGCCAATACTTCTTGTCTGGACTTCGCGGCTCCGCCGGTCCTTTCCAGCCAGACTCTGGTCACAAGCCTACTCGACTTGACCGAAAGACTCCCCTATGACCAATTCTGCGTCGGTTGGCGAGCGGCTAGAATGGCTGCCACGATGGCTCCCACGCTATACCAATCGCCACGCTACGGCAACTCTATCGCGACCTACAAACTTCCCCCTGTGTACCGAACATTGTCCCCAAGACACACTCCCGTTTGTCCGTGAGGCGCAGCTCCGTGTCTGCCTGGTATGATCCTTGCTGCGGACATGGCGCTGCCTGGTCCTCCCACAAAAATGCCGCAGATTGCGACACATCGATACGAAGACAATAGCAGGAGGCCTCTGCCGCCTAGCATATGGCCTTAGTCGGACCGATTTCAGGCCTTAGCTGTGTGGGACTGTGCAAGGGGCTGTCACGTTAAGAGTAGGGTGGTCATCTGATTCGACTAGTCTATACCCATGATCCAGGACGCGGCGGTAAGAGGCGGCTGAGAAGAGCTTGAGACGAGATTGCGGAGGAGCGACCCGGGGAGCGAGAGAAACAGGATCAGCCCCGGGCGGCAATTGGAGGGTATCGTCCGCGGCGGAGACAGAACAGAGGCATGGCAGATTTGGGGGTGGCATCCCCTCTGTGATCCCGCGCATCGATCTGCGGCCTGCAATCCTAGGTGTGCATGGAGGACCAGCCATGCCAGTTCTGGCTCGAGGAGGCAGATACGAAGGTATCGTCCCCATCGCTGACGTCGTATGCCTGAGTTGGGGGCACATGGGTCTGCGGCATCTCCGAAGATCGTCCAGCGCGGTCGATGTGACACGGGCCCATCTCGTCACCTTTCGCATGGGCCTGTCTCGCCCTTGCCGTCCCGTGTCGGGCGCCGCCAATGGAACGCGATATCTCGCTCACACGCTCTCGGCACCGCCTCCCATCTCCTCTCCGGATGCTTCATTTCCGAGTCGGCAGTTGCGTGGTTGGCTGACGTACGAAGTTGTGTTGCTCTGCGTCGGTGCCTACTGATGAACATGGAGGAGATGCTAGCCGAATGCGTTTGGCTGCAATCCACAGAACGGACAATTAGCGGGATACAAGGCTGCACTTTTCGCTAGCAAGCCATCGCACCCGCTCTTCTGTTCTATGCATATAAAGTCCGCTCTTGACCACTCTACTCGAGCCGGATTGCTTGGTCCTCGACAGTCGTCGAGACTTCGCTCAAATTCTGGTCTCTCCTACCGTTCATCTATTGTGTTCCTCGTCACAAAATGGCAAACATATCCCTGGATAGTCAGGAATTCTTTTACCCTTCCACGCCAACAAGTGGGAGCCCAATGGGCCAAACTCGTTGTCTTCAGGGCAAAGACCGCCTGATTGCCACGCTTAGCAGCCATATGACGCTGCGGAAAGATGTACAAGACAGTCAGGGCAGTCCTCCGGCACCCCCTGTGGTCAATGTGATCGAAATATCCAGCGATAGTGAGTCCGATTACGACGAGAGTCGATCCGACACATCGTCTCCGCAGATCGACGAGCTGTTCCCGCCCGTCAAGTCACAAACCAAATCGGACACCGTTGCCAGTACCAGTTCGTAACCAAGAACTTTATCCTTTCTTCAACGGCTTGTTGAGCTGACATTTCGGAGCAGGAAGGGACTTTAACTATGTATACAGTGGCGGCGGCGGCGGCAGGGACTTGAGAGAGCAATCAATCATCCAGACAGCCAACTCTGAGCCGCTGCCACTTACCGCAGCATGTCTTGGCCTCGCTTTCGAGGGTGACCATGGTGGCTCAGAAAACCCACCTTGTGAGAGGCCCAGCTGTGGAATTACGTCGAGCCGGTTGCAAACGCCAGTCGCAGTGGATACCGAGCCTTCTGTATTACCATCTTTGCCTAGGATCCTGTCCTCACCCACGCCTTTGGAGGCTGATTCACTACATGATGTAGAGAATGTGTTTGGGGGCTGGCTCGCTCAAACTACCAACGCTGCGTATAACAGCAGTGCTCAAGCGGCAAGCCACCCCGACAAGGAGCTGGCTGGCCGACATGAGTCTTGGTCGGACGGCGATGCTCAGTCTATCACATCACCCAGAGAGAAGTCCCCGCCGCGAGAGGGTCCGTTGTATCTCGAGTCAACCTCCCAGGGCGAGGAGTGGGACAAGAGGGATCCGCTCTCACCTCAGGCATCCAGAAGCCGCCCCCTTCGTGGCGCTCAAGTCGCCCAGCGGCGGACATACAGCTCAGAGCGTCTTCCGGCGGCACCTACCGAAGCACTGCCGCGGCAATTGCCTGGCTCGGTGAGAGCTCTGCAGCAAGACGAGCCCGGCCCACAAGATCGCATGTCGTCCGAGGCGGAACAGGAAACCCCCATTCGGGAGACTGGGTGCGGCAAAGCCGCTACGGAGGTGGCCCTCTCGAAACTGCCGGAGGTGGAGGCTTCAGCTTTGCTCACCCCAAACCATTCTGCTGCACCTTTACAACGGCCGGACAATGGGATCCATCGAGAGAGCAGGCCAACCCGTGTCTCAGTGCGCAGAGGCGATCGCGGTGAACAAGATTCACAGCCTCCTGTCAAGCGGAACACGGCTCACAGGAGTACAGCGGTCCGCCACGGCATCCGCCATCGCATTGACTCTTTCGACATCAAGAGCAATAGTGCCGATGCCGACGGTGTGCAGCAACCTCTTGCAGGTGTGGTCAGGTTCCCACAACGGCGCAAACGCCGTAGGCCGAACTCTCAACGCGAACACAGGCTTCGTCGACGAGATGTGGAGGATACTGATAGTCCTGCTGAGGACAGCAGCGATGAGCGGGTTGCTCGGCTACCAAAGCGGCACAGAGGAGACTCTCCGGGTGTTACCGAAACGACAGCCGCCGCGCCGCCAACCGTTGCTGGCTCCGCAAACGACAGGTTACAACAAGTCCAGACTCCCGGCGGAAATTCAGCGTCAGAAGCACTATCTGCAAAGTTGGCAGAATGGTTATCTGAGACAGCAGATGTCAGAAAAGCGGAAGTGGATGGTGTGACGACATTTCAGCTACGGTTCTACTGCTCGACATGCAGACCTGCGGTGCTTAGCAACCCACGTGCTGATTACACGTCAAATACGCCGGCCAGGCGGCACAAGTCGACCCTAGGTCATGTTCTAAGTGGTGACGTAGCGCCTGATGAGAATCGTCTATTTGCGCCGACGGAAAATAACGTCAAATCTCTGCCGTTAAGGGAGTACGAAGTGGAATGGGAGGCCGAGAAAATTGTAGGACACAGGAAGCGAGGAAGGGGCTGGCAGGTGCGTGTCAAATGGGCACACTTCAAAGGCTCAACCTGGCAACCATTGAGAAGCTTCCTCGGATCGGACGTGCTGCTTGCCTACGAGGCGCAGCACGGGCAGTTTGCACTCTGACTTGTTTCCTTGAAGAACAGACACGGGTCTCGTGTGCGAGGGTCTGAGGTCGCCGTTATCTGTTACCGCTTATGTATTTCCTGTTTTCTACATTAGTGTAACAAGGCAGAGTGATATGTATGGGCAGAGGCATGGCTTTATCCTTAGCTCACTCCTATATAGCCATTGATTGTGACAGTGCCGCAAGCCAAGTCTTTATGGCGTATGCACAACGCCAACTTCAAGACAGCAAGTTATCTAGGGCGTCACCATCCCTCACAAGAAGGACATTAGACAGCCGAGTATACCATTAATCCTGTGACTTTAATATGAGGTGTGGAAGAAAGATATTTACCCGCGTGTGCTTGTTTGTAACGTTGACATGGATAAACTTTTGGAGCAGGTTTAGGTTGGAACCAATCTGAGTTGCGCAATGTGAGGAAACGAGTTATATGTGCAGCATTGCAGCGCAATTGGTTTACTTTGCAGGCTATGATGGAGCAGTACGTGCCAGCGGTTGGTACGTACACGGTTCTGCCGGTAAGTACGTACACGGTTCTGCCGGTTGGCACGTACCTTTTTTCTGCCGGTAAGTACCTTTTTCTGCCGGTCGGAACGTACCTTTTTTCTGCCGGTTGGCACGTACCTTTTTTCTGCCGGTAAGTACCTTTTTCTGCCGGTCGGAACGTACCTTTTTCTGCCGCAAGTACGTACCCATGGGTTGGCCCGTGTTGACCCCTACTGGCGTAGTGGATGATTTTCTCCTGCGACTCTCGGAATGTTTGCACTCTTCTCTGAATAATGTGTGCCTCGTCGTCTTCCCGGTTCGAAGTCCCAGCACGGCGAGAAAGTCGCTGACCCAAAACATTGTCGGGATAATCCATGACAATAGTTGCAAATCGATTGGTGATCTGCTGACAGTTGGGTGAGTTTCTAAGTGGTATAGGGCTGCAAACCTGTTCTTGAAACACTCGAAGCTGCTCTGAGCTTCGAGGGAACCCATCAACAAGAACTCCGGTCTTGCCTCGCTCTTGCGCGCTCTGGATCTTCTTTTCCAAGAGCATCATGGTCAAAGCTGCAGGAACGACGACGGACCGGCGCATCCTATCTCTGATGAAGTCCTTAAAGAACGATTCCGGCGAATTTTCCTCTTCTCGCAGTAGTTTACCAACTGAAACATGGTTCCGCTGTGCCCTCGTGGATCATCGTTTCGCTCACAGGCCGCTCCCGGCTCACATGTTGGTTGGACAGATTCGTATCGTCAGCCCAAGATGCCTGAGAGTCCCAAGAGTCGCAATCTTACGGCTGACTAGCAAATGAATCAGTTCCATTTTGTCGTCTTTCTTCGACCTTGTGAGACTGCGGGTTTCTACAATGTTGTAAATATACTCGCGTGTAATGCTCGAGCGCACGGATTTACATTACTGTTCACAACCGCCAGGAGCCACGATAGAAGCTTTCCTGCTCAGGAGAAAGAATCTACTCACTTCTATTAGTTTGAACACTCCAGCCTTGACGAATATGTGCAGGCGAAATGACTTGGGCATCAGAAATCGAACTGGCAGTGATTCACGAGAAGACCGGCCTCTGATTAGACTAAAATGTGCTGCGCGATTATGCCACGATGTAAATCGGCCGCCTGCGAGGCTGATCACCGAATCAAAGCATGAATGCGGTACATATTGCCATCTGTGTGCTCGGGGTGGGTGGCAATGTGACGGTGCAGCTGGGCTGCTGCCGGGGTCGATCACAGAATCCAGGCACGAAAGCGAGGTCATGATGCCCTGGTGTGTTGAGGGTGGGTGGGCCATCCAATTATGCCGGAGGGTGAGGCATTCACGGGGGTATATTGCCAAGAGTTGCTCCACACCGAATGCCTCATAATGGGTAGGTTACGGAGTCTCCTGTGTGGGTGTGGGTTCCAATCTCAGGGTGGTCTCATGCTATGTGACACCCTCGCGGTGTTGCCTCGAGAGGCTGTAGTGTCTCTGGTGATGAGTTAGCTGCATGTCCAGGTGTGTAAAAATACCTCCGAGGTCACTGTCCTGGCCAGAAATGAGGGCAAGCCGGGGACTAGGTGACATGGCTTGCGAGTGTGTTCCAGCAATCTGCCAGGAGAGCCTCTGCAGGATGGCGAGCGAGCATACGGCTGGGGCATCCTGGGAGTTTTTAATACCGTAGTGCTTCTACCAATTTCGTGTTTAGGATAGGAAAGTTTCATTTGTAACCGCTGGTGCACTGGTTGTGCACAGAGGCCGATGTACCGCCATGGTCTTGAGGACTACATACAGACCTAGTTACAGCATATAGAACATCACAATCCAGGGAGATGAATGAAAGGCAGTAGAAAGAAAAAAAAACCAATTCAATCGGTCATCAGCCGAGAGACCGTAACTGCGGCCTGCTGCGCCTCTTGGGCTGACTATGAAAATTCCCCAACCAACACATGAACTGCCGCGAGCAGAGGCCGCATAAGGACATTACAGGGCTATAAGACGATTCCGTCGTAGAGGAGGGGGTGTCTGAATAGCAGTAGAGGCCTCAACCTGTCGGTCCATGGCGGGCCACGCCCGCCTCGCCAGGTTGAACGGGCATCCTCCTCGGCCACACTTGTTTTGCTACCCATCAACAGTCAGGTATGTTAGACTGACCCTTCCGTATCAGCATTCCGGGACTGATCGAGATAGCTGCCTGATTGTACAAAACAGTAAAATCCTCCGAAACCTTATCGCTGTAAATAAGGCCGACACCATCCAACAGTCTCAACTAGCCGTTGTGAGCAGTCTTAGTGACTCACCTGCAGATATCTGAGACAAGGCAGGCTAAGGTGTTAAGGAATACCGCCCGTATCCGATCTCCGCTCGCCCGTATGACCAGCTGATACAAGGGTGCTTATAGTCAAGGCGACCAGATAAATGTGCCCCGTACCCTGCCTCATCCTTTTTCTTTTCACTTCTCCTCGTCTTCTGCTTGTCAGTTCTGTTCTTGCAAGCTATTTCTCGTCACCATGGCCAGTCCAAAAACGCCTACGTCGATTCCATCTATAACTGTTCTGCGAGATAAACTCGATTACGGTTATCCTCGCCTACCGAGATGTCAAGCATTCTACGATAGTGTTCAAGTTTTTCGAAAGACATTCACAACAAGAAAAGATTTAAAAAGCATTACACTTCTTGATTGGAAATCTCAGGACCATCAAGCGGCTTTGGAGGAGATGGTTGAGGCATATTTTCGCATATACGGTACCGTGTTCTGGCCGGACGACGAGTCTCATATTCGCGCCAACAAACTCAAGTGTTCTACCCATAGTACAAGGTAACTATACAAGGACAAGGAACCAAGGGCTTTGAGGCTGATTGTGTTTCAGAATCAAGATAATTATGCGACAACTATTCTGGCGGTTGAACATTCAGCAGTATCGCAATGCCAAATACAAGAAGAAACCAGAGCGCAGCCTTCACGCTATACCTAGTTGTCTAATACCTGAGCGATTATCAGCAGCATCGTCCATGGCTAGTGGATCAGGCCCGGGGGCGTTCGAAAATTTTGTGTCAAATAGGCCAAGCAATAACGACGCACATCAAGCGGCACCGGGTCTGCAAAAGCGGGTGGAGTTTATATTTCGCGCTGTCTCCCACCAGCCAGAGCGTCAGAGCCTTCTGTTAGACTCAGAACGTAGCTTGCACGATATGACGCTCGCCCAGCTGGAGGAGGAGCTTTCGACGCGTCTCGGGTGGTCCCAATTCAGGTACCTGCATTTTGTGTTGGTAGCTCCGAACACATATGCCGAAGAAACGGTTTGCCGCGGCAGGGAAGACCGATTTGATGCCTTGAAGCGACATTTCACTGCTTTCATCTCGGAAAGTATTGCAGACTCGCCATGCGGAAAGGTCGTGTTGGTCGAAATCAATATTGAGCCATTACCAAGCGCGAATTCAGTGGGAAAACGCAGGGATACGAGAGAGGTCGAATTCGACTGGTGACGGACAGATTTATGTCAGGAGTTCCTTTTTCAATGCCATGGAAGTACTCAGCGCGGAAACTTGAGAGACAAACTTTTGAACATTCCTTGATGCAGCCTCGAATACGATCTGGGCAGACAAGCGAGCACGCATGTCAAGCCCTTTTTAGTACTTTCCTTCTCCTCCACCAATGTTTGCCACTCTAGCGGGATTTCGTCGACGGCTTTCGCATTCTCAGCCTTTAGGCGGTCGATCTTGTGTTGCATGTCTTGAAGGTGCGGGCTCAAATCGCTGGTAGTATCGGTAAGCATGTCCTTATAGTCTTCAAGGACCTCGGGCGAGATGGCGTCTGCGAGAGTCGCATAATTAGCGCGGCATCCTAGGAACCCGAGGTGGCTTCACTTATAGATTGGCATTTGCAGAAATAGCAACGCATGCTGCCCAGTATACACCTTGCTGTTACGATGCTGCAGACGTCAGCTAGTTGCCAATGTCAAGATATGGGTGCAGGACGAACGTTTCTAATACTATTCTCGTCTTGATATTCTCGATCACATGAATCGCAGTAGAAGTGCACCATGACCTCGTGGTCCCGCAGCTCGTCCTCACCGCTGAAGGCATCAGAGCAGAAGCTGTAATCGCAGTAGTGCTCGGGCTCGTCTGACGAGGCCGACAAATCTGCTCAGTGACCAAGAGCAGTCATGTGCTGTGCTGGTCAACAGCTTCCTGACTGTTAATGATCTCAACTATCGCTTTCGAAGTCGGGAACATGATGAGATGCGGCAGCCACATGTTGGTCCCGGATCTACAGGTACGCCAGGTTCCCCAGGAGTTACCGCAAGTAAAAGCCATCAGACAATCGATGAGAAGATGAGTAAAGCGAGATGTGATCTGACGGAGTGCCCAGTAGAGGGAATTCGTCCAGAGTTGTAGCGTCTCATGAGACCGTCAAGCTCTGAGACGAGCAGACGGGCGCATGCGAGGCGACATACACCCTCGGTCTCACATCCTCTATCTCCAAACATCGATGCTGGCACGATCCGTATTGGCAAAGTGGTACCACTTAAGGTTCGCATACAATGCGGCCCAAAAAGGAGCACAAACTTGGTCCTTAGCCCGGAAGGTAAGTAGGTTGAGAAGCAATGGCAGCCCGTCCTCTGGCTTCCTCCGGAGTACCGGCGACGCTGCTCTGCCGTAGCCGCAGTAAACGGAGGCATGAATCTTGCCCCCGGCTGTTCGTCAGGCCCAGTCTGTATCTTCTTGTAAGTTTACACCTCTCGCACCGTTGTAGTGAAACATTCAAAGACCTGGTACCGTAACATTTGGCAGCAAAGGATGGCTCATTACGCATGTAATTTAAGAGTGCAGTCCTTTCTGGAAGCTCGTTGATTGTATTCAGAGTTTTGAAACTAATCAACAGCTGAAAAAACCCTCTAGGGATTGCATAGCTAGCTAGAAGTTTCGGTCCGAGCCCAGTCTAAGAGCGACCTGTTGCTCGGAGGCTAGTGTGTGGTGACTTGTCTCCATAAGGGCGTGCCGATCTCCTGCAAGGCAGAAACCAACCGCCACCAACCGCCAACAATCGCCACCGACAGACCCAGCCATAAACTATATCATCCCGAGGTCCCCATGACACTCTTTTTTAGGACTCTCTCACCCTCTAATATCGGGTCCCTACGCAACTATCCACTTAGCCCCAACATCAAGCATTCGGGTATATTATCATAGGTTCCATACCTCCAGATATTAATTATTTATATCAGCTCAAGATCATCGATCGTTAACCAAGTCTAGAATCAAAAGATGGATCACGCCACCGCCTGCCTGAAGGAAGCCAAGCCCCATCTCCCTGAGTCCCAACTTAGCTGTCTCGCCGTCGAGTTTTCCCAAGGAGAATTCGAACTTAGATCCAGCTCGGGGAATGATTTCTGGATGCATGAGGGATCCCACACCATACCGGAATGCACAACACAGGAGCAGATACGGGACTTTTTCCGTGGAATTGCCGCATCACGGCACCCTAAGCTTTACAATCGTGGCGAAAGGCCGCCTGATGACGAGTCTATTAGTACTGTGGACAGCTACTTGACTTACAATAAGACAAATAATCCTATTAAAGACACCAAGTCTATTTTACGCGACATGGCTATCTTGGTTACAAAATTAGGCAAAGTAGTGGAGATGGTGCAAACTGCCGACTGGACCGTCGTCTCTCAGGTCAGTCTCTACCAATTATCGCGACTTCTTGATTTGTACAGAGTTGTTAACCTGACTCGCCGACTTTTAGATGCGTATAATCCTTAACAGCATCAACGCTGCCGAATGCTGGATGGCTGCAGTTTGTTCCTCTTCTGGCATCTCCGCCGCTTGTAGGAAGGCCGATGCAATGGTTCGTCCAAATGCAATGGAAAATGTATCCAAAGAGCTTAATGGCGCTGTGCAACAAATCCTGGGGTTCCTTGGCGATATCTACAGTAATGGCCTCATTGACAATGAGGCATACGAAAGCGTGTGTACCTCCTTTCCTTCCTTATACTCGAATACTCTCTAATATTATTCCTTAGTATGTTGGTAGGGCAAACTTTGGTCTCTTCAGGGTCTCTATATATACCTACGGCTACAAGGAGGGTTGGTTTATATAGAATACCATGGTACCCGCCCACCTTTCGTGCTATTTGCGATGAAAATCAGTAATGACTGATTTAGCGTATCATCAGGCTATACCTCTGTCCACAACGACGACAACTCGCCATAGTCAACAAAAAGAGGCCCCAGGACGGAGGCGCGGCAGCGGTGCTGCTCAGATTCTACCTACCATGTTGCTTCATATCGCGCATTTATGCTAAGCATAAGGCACAGGTTGATGCATTTCATTGGCAAGCACAGTTGGGAAGTTGATTGCATGCTCGGCGACCTTGGCGCGACGTAGGAAGGACCTCAGCAGATGGAAAATCAGAAGAAGTTGGTTTTCTTGTCGACCAAGAGCTGGATGCGTTGGAAATGAGCCTAGCACGGGGCAAGTGTGGAGGAGCGTCTCGACGAGCTGAAAAATGATCGAGCATAATCTGGTCTCCATCGCGATATCCACTACGCATGCAAGCTTTCTTTGAATTCCATGAAGACTATCTCTAATTGTTTCTGTGATATGGTGGTTGCCGTTAAATGTATACAAGTAGGCAATGAGATCTGTATCGTGATAGGACAATGGTTGTTCTGATGATGGTATCGTTCATCTAGTTGCATACCCCGCCGGCCTGTGCAGGGGCCTCCGAGATCTTATAGGCAGTGCATGGAAACCGGAATAGCAGCGCTCTTCCAACCCGCTCGATCTGATATTGCTTACTGGCCGCCGTAGTCACAGTTTCCTGTCTGCCTGTAAGTAGACAACAATATATTAGCGGCCACAGCGAAGGTAACCTTATGTACCACTTTACCTCTAGGTAGCTTATAAATGCATGTCTGGGTTTAATCCTCCTCTTAGACTGCAGGTGCGATCATCCACTGGTCGTCACACTGCCCAGAACGCCGGACTACTCCCTGGAGACCCGGCAGGCGAACCATTACGACGACGCACTCGCGGTAGTTGGCGGTACTCTAAATTATGGCGTACTGGATGACTGGCTGAGCTGAGTTGAAGCCCGCTTAGGTAGTCCGAGTGCTCTGGTTGGCTTGGCAGAGGCTAAGCTTAGAGGGGCGCGCATACTCTCCCAGGAGAGCCTTAAGGACTGCTTAGATTTAGACAACCAGACAATCACACCAATGCTCACACGTCTCGCGGCCACATACTACTAGCTTATATAACTCGACGACGAAATGACTATGATAGTGGCGCCCCTGGCTTGCCAACTCGATGTGTGCACCAATGCCGACGCCAACCAGTACCTCGAGCAGCACAATCATGTGATCAGCGTCCAAGACCCAGGCCAGCTCTCCGAATCTTTTATAGAGCGGCTCCGGTAAGTTGCCCTCTCTTTCAGATTTGTGTATCAAGTATCTGCTGACCCACAAGGAGAGACCATGCACAATGCTCGAGAGAAGGTCCTGCTCTCAATCTAGACCAGTTGAATATTCGCCTCATCGTGGCAGCACAGTAGCCCACGCCAGAGCGATCACCATCCTATTCTCGAAGTCCTACCTACTGCCCCCTCCCCCATCAAAGATAAAAAGCGGCAACACTACAAGAAGCTTGTATGTGCCGGTGGCAGACCAGGCTACCCCCTTGATCTAGTCGAAGATATATTCCGAAACCCTACAAAAGATCGCGACATACTATTTCCCTTCCTGACGACGCCGTCAGACTAGAAATGCCCACTAGTATTCGCAAAGCAGCTCGGTAGATAGTTTGCCTTCCGCGCGTGGCAGTATACTATGAGAGAACCAGAACCTACCCGACCTCGCCACTGTACATTACTCCCTGAGGAGTGTTCGCGGGCTCTCCAAGATTTCAACCAGGCAAGGGAAGACAGCAGCCTGGCTGTATATCTAGAGGGCGCAAGGCGCATTGTTCTTGATCCTTATGGCCTAGACGACAGGTTCGAGCCTACGATGGAGCCTCTACAACAAGATGAGCTGTCAACGTGGCTGGAGTATCTTGTGTTCAAGCAAGAAGTTCAAGTCTGCTGCTACTGAGGAATCAGCTTCTTCTTCTTCTTCTGAGGTTACCATACCAGGCAAGAAGAAGCGGCAGAAGGGGAAGTTCCCACGGGCGAGGACAACAACACAAGCATCCCCATCAACAGGCAGGCCTCGAGATATTTACAAGAGGCTTATAAAGAAGACGGGGCACAAGGGGGAGAGTGTCAATACTGTCAAGATGACACGCCGTGGTGAAGAGAGCATTAAGGGTAATGGTGAGACAAAGGGAGGTGAGGGCAGTGGTGAGAAGGAGAGTGGTATGAACAAGGGTAGCGGTAAGACTAAGCTTGAAGATAGTTCACCCTCGTCAGACGAGTTCTCTTAGTCGAGTAGGTGAGATAAGAGATAGGGAAAGTAGGAACATCCCCTTCGGTTAGAGAAGGTAGATAGACAACTGTGTCTGCCTGGAGACATGTTTTGCTTGATCCACTTGTAAAGACTGAACTTGGGTAGCTGATTCATAATCAATAAATACGTGTTTTACGCATTCCACGCGTCAAGCATCCTAGCCCTTATGTTCTCTTCCGACTTGTCCACTTCTTGCCGGATGGCGTCCCACATCTCACTTTCGTCAACAAAGTCGAGAGCCAATTCCCCAAAATGCCTCTCTACATACAGTTCCATATCTTCGATTGTCGAATAATCAGCCAGCAACTTGTTGAGCCTCCGGTCTAGTCTTGAGTTGAGGTACGCCCGCATATCCTGCGAGAATTGTGCGAACCGCTCGTCGAGATAAACCTTCAGCTTCGGGGAGATAGCCTCGGAGACAGAACTTGCGTGGGACGCTGTCTCGGCATTTGAAGCCGTGGGCGATAACGTGTCTGAGGCCGCCCGAGGCGGAGAGTTCTTCCGGAGTCGGGCTCCCGTCTCGCGGTGTCGCGCCTCCTCGAGCTCTTGTATGGTAGCTCTGAGCTTCGCATCCATCGCCGCTGCCGCGGCAGTTGATTCGTGTAATTTCTCGATGATCGCGGCTGCGTGATCCCACGCCTCGCGCAGACTATCGAGTCTCCCCGCCTTGTCGGTTAAGTCATCCTCCTTCTTGAACTGCGGGATATCACCGCCGGGGCTAGACCGCAGTCGTTTCCGCGAAGGATTCGCGGCACCAGGTGGGACAGTATCATCGTATGACGGGGGAAGGTCTGCATCTGGCGGGGAGCTTGCGTCATCACCAGCACTGCTGTCCTGAGTATCGCCTTGGATGACAGGGTGACCAAATACCTCGCTGGGCGGGATGATCCTGCCGCCCTTGCCACCGTACAGTGTCTTCAGGTCTAAGTGCGCGGGGCTGTTGGCGACCCGGAGGAGCCGCTCCGAGGACACTGCTGCGTTGGGAAGGGCGGCCTCCTGAACTGGAGAAATATATTCCCAGAGATTGTCACCTACCGGCAGGTAGATGACAACTCGGTGGGACCGGGACAGCACTCGCATAGCCTCGAGGGCTTGTGCATCAGACGGTGCTTCCGGATCCAAAGCCTTGATAGCCGAGGGCGCGATAAGGAGACCCGCAGGACTGGTGACAGTGAGTTGGAGGCGGGCCTGTGACGTTTGTATTTTTGAGGTCAGCCGTTCAGGGAGGTGCGGTCGCTGGCTGAGGGAAAGAGAGACGATTTTATCGGCTGGTATGTCGAGCATGATGGCAGAGAGCCCAGGATCGTCTCGGAGGACAACTGAAACACGGAGCCTGAAGGACAGGATGCCGTTCTTGTCGGAGGAAAGATGCAGAGAAACAGGCTCCAGGAGTTCCGGCGTGCAGGATGGTAACTGCTGCATACCGTCATCGTAGACATCGACAAGGCAGCCATCAATGCGACGTTTGTTAAAGCCGCCATGGCGTGAGAAAAGACTTGAGGGCGGTGCGGCCATCATGATAGACCTCCAGAGCGAGTAGAAAACCTGCACAAGTGATCAGTGGAGACTCCTAAAAAGATGACGGAATCGGGAACCCCCTGCGCGAGACAAGTATCATTGGTTAGATGAAACGAGACACACAGGCTGCCCACCCTCCCAGGCTTTCCGTAGCGACGTAGAGTAGCCTTGACTCTGTGATCCTGGTGGATCCGGCGGCGGTGCAAAGTCCCCTCGAATGATCCAAGTCTCAATCGTGCACACGCAGTTCCACTCCGTGCTGCATAAAGCCCAGACCTCAGCCGCAGTCACAAGCTGTGGACTCCAGGCAAGGTCTGTAGCGTGGCAATAGCAGCGCGATTGAGGCAAGGATCGAGGTGGCAGAGGGGATCTGCGATCCGTCTTCCGGACAACAGCAGCAATCAAGGGCGGCTGGTTTTGGCGATGGCGCGGCCGAAGCACCGTCGACTGTGTACTGCGAGGTGCAATGCAGTACTGCCGGTATCGACTAGTGAGGGCGGCTTGAGTTAAAATAAATGTTGATGAAGACTGGACCGTCTAAGAACATAAGGGAATAGGGGCGTTGATGGAAGAGTGTGAGGAGCAAGGTACTTATGATGTGCAGGCTGTTAGGCGTGGGGACATTGAAACGCGTCAAACTTGGGGAAGGCTGGCAAGAAGTTAAGAGCAGTCCGCGGAGCGGGGGCACCATTGTCCGGGGCGTTTGTGGAGCATGGTCTTGCTTCCGGGCCACTTCCCGCGGTAGCCGCCCGTGGACTGGGAGGATGTGCCCGGCGCAGCTTGAGTGATGGGTCCCAGGTTGGGGAGCATCCTAACTCCCGCCCTCTCATTGGGGGATCACTATTTCCGTAGGCTAGGATGACCCCAGGCTGGCCCTAAGCCACCGACCAACATGCACAGTTCGACGCGATACAGCATATGATTGGTTCGAGCACACTCATTGGCGTCTTATTGGTTCTCTTGCCCCGTGGAAATGACACTCGCGAGCGTATGTACCCGTAAAATACGTGGCCAGTGACCGGCCACCACGTTTCTCGAAAGTCACTTCATCCAGGGCCTGGCGCACAGAGATACCGCGACCCTGTCCCGACATGTCCCCCGCCTCGCCGGCACCACCAGCGCCAGCGAGCGTGTCTAGCCAGGCAGCCCAGGGAGGCCGGGCAGGCTAGCCGCTCACTTTGGATGCTCACACACTGTTGAGGGCAGTCGACTCTCCACGTGCCAACCCTCAAATTGACATCTGACCAGGCGGCTAGTGGCACGCTTGGGTATGGCGGAGCAGCTTGGATAGACTAGTAAGGTAGAACTCAGGTCGACGAGGCCTGCAAGATGCACTACGACTGAAAGAGGGTTGAGATGCCACGGTTGTCTGATCCGCTGGGCCTCGGCCCTGGTGTTCCCCGGACCATGTGGTGGTGTGCAGTCTCGCGATGGGGTAGCGGGCAGAGGTGACATCAAGCCAGCTCGCGTCTCTCCTCTACAAGGCGACTCGCTTTGCCCTTTGGATCAGACTGCGCTGTCATCGCTTCTTACCACATTGAAGGGAAGCGTCCACCGACGGCGTTGGAGAACGAGGAGCTGGACTCTTTAGGCCATGACGCAGGTGACAGGTATTACTCATTTTTGCATTGCCCCTCGCAAGGCAGACACAAGACTGGTCGCACGGCTGACCTCGGGTTTTAGCGGGGTGATCCGGGTCAGGTTCGAGCTTGGGCACATGCCCGCTAGATTTCTGGCGGGGTCACAGTCCACCAAATGTCTTCCTAGACGTGATTCCTGGCTACATCGTTACTCCTTTCATCTATCGAGTGCTTCGGAAACAATGCCGTCAAACGAAAATGCAGACGATGCGATCCAAGACTTGGGATTCTACTCCGAGCAGGACGTGACTGTCGGAGAGAAAATCGCCGCAATAAATCGCATGAACTGCCTGTCAAAGGAAGGCCTGGACTTTTACGAGGCCAACGTCCTGAACGACAGGGTACGTTCTATCTTCAACATTAACTTCATTCAGCTGACGTCTTTAAGCGCGTTCAAGACGCCATCAACTCGTTCTTTCCGCCTTCATCCCGTGTCGTCATGGCGCTGTGCACCAATCTCTGGAAGGATCCCGACCATGCGTTCCAGTGGAGAGCTGGTGGCGAAGATGCAGGCCGAAAAGTCTTGGTGGTTCAGCTATGGGGTATTGGATCAACAGGTGTTTATTATGCTGGTTCACATCGCCATGCGCTGGACACTGCGAATGCTGCCAACGGCTTATTCGAAACCCCTCTCGCTACTCTGAAGAACGCAGGCTGCAGCGAGGGCACGACAGTTAACTTCCAGCACGGTGGACTGTATGTCAAGACGCCAGCGAGATGATATTTTCTGACTTTCTATAGAACTATCCAGGACGCCCGAACTGCCTTCCGGATCATACAAGGCGTGCTGAACGCCACAGTCTTTACGACGGAAGACGTGGCGAGGATGTGGCCCGAAATGATCTTCCCGAATACCCAGGACGTCAAACAAAAGATCAGGGAGATTAGAGAAGCACCGGCCGATGGCGAAGATATACCACCCCAGTTCCGGCGCCGGCCCGGCCTGCACGCTCGTTTCGAGTCTGTCGCGTTGTAAGCCAGTCAGAGGACTTCCAATCCTTGGTTGGGGTCTGGACCCAGCTGGTCGAGACCGAAACTGGCAGACATGTCGTATGAACAGGGAACAAAAGTAGACTGGGTGGGGGGTTGAAGAGACCAGATCATCTGAGGAGTATAAGGCTGGAATATTGGTGTCGACATCTGTAAACGTTTGGGAGCCCAATGGTCGGAGTGACTACCGCCGTTTGGCTCGAAGAAGATTTCGCCGACGGGCCTTGCAGCTTCTTCAATGTTGAGATGATGAAGACTCGAGGGGTTTGCCATTGTGCCTTCTCGTCCAGGATTCGAAATCAAGGCTTCACCCAACTCGCCCGAGTCGACTTGAGTCCTCTGGGATGGCTGTTCAGCTTTCCTGGAGGGGTCTCTCATTTCCGAACCCGTGCTTGCCAGCTGGTCTCTGGGGTTCAGAATGGAGACTTCAGCCGACCGGTCGGAAGCAACCCGAGCCTTCTTGGATGGCTGTGGCGTATCCGAGCTTGAGTCGACCCATTCTAATGATCTCTTCCTAGGCCGAAACTTGGCCTTCCCCGCTGCTGGCACATGACGCTTTCGCAGTTGTTCCAATTCATGTCTGGCATCCGCTTTTAGTTTCTCAATTAAGATTGTTCTTTGTTCTCTCTTCGCCCTGTCCCCCTGGTCTCGGCTACTACACCTACGCGAGTGCTGGACAAAAGCGCTTAAGCGATTGAAGAGCCTGAAGCAAAAAGTGCAGTTTTGTTTGATGGTAATGTCTGTGCCTCTGTCAATAATCGGATCCCCCGCAAGACCGTATAATTCTCACGCGTGTAATAGTGCCTCAGGAGATTTGCCCCCTCGGGGAGTTCGTGGCTGCAGTCCTGACGTGGACAGACGTTCCCGGAGGACAAGCCAGCTGTGTTGCTTTGGTTGCCGTGACCGACGATGCACTCGTTTCGTATGAGATCGTCGCGGGTCTCGTTCCCTTCATCTTCATGGAATTGAAGTGGTACGGTCCTGTGCGAACGACACGCGTCAAGTCTAGCCAAAAGATACCGTTCCTCAGACTAGTCTGGTTAGTTTGGAAAAGAATTGAAAGCTGCAATGAATGTTACTAACTCGGTAAGATTCAAGATGATCTTGGAGTGAGTCATTCGTGGGGAAGGTGCTGTGACAGGTTTGGCACTGCTTGTGTGTGTGGACTTCGTGCACTTCGTCGACTTCGCGGAGTTCGTTGGCCATGGCGGTGATAAAGTGGATGTTCAATGGAAAAGGGAATCCGCTCGGGGGTTTTCCAGCTCCAACTATGCCGGCCGGGCCCTGTTGATTAAAGGCTAATTGCCACCGTGCGGGGCTGATATGTGGGTCCTGGCATGTGACTCCGTGTCTCCAGTGTCGCGGGAAGATGCAGAGGCCCTGGGCGTTAAAATCCCGCAGGAACCTCTATCCATGTTTGAAACCCTGTTCCTACGCCGCCGATACTTTCGCAATTGGCCTTCAAGAGTTCACCTTCGAAAGACACTACTTCTCGTTGAGTCTGAAGCCAAGTCAGTCAGTTTTCTTTTCTTCTTACCTATTCTATCGAAAGATGTCTGGAGACGAACCCAAGAAATGTGGAAATTGTGACGGCAAGGGCGTGAAGAACGGAATCATCTGTGGCAGTTGCGGAGGTCACGGATAGATGCAATGACAACCGGGTCCTAAGAATGTAAGGCTGCCAATTTTAATTTCTTTTTGGTATCAAATCGTCGTCAAACTGACTGGCCTGTAGGACAAGGCACTTCATCAGCCAGTGTGGCTGGGACGAAGTCGGGAACGTACTAGACTCCAGGAGATGGCCGCAAGTATCCCGTTCCCGATCGGTGGCAACAGGATATGTTTTTCTTCTGCCGGCCCGCTCAAGGGACATCTGCTGGAGCGGCAAGGTCTTGGTGGTCTTCACGGGAGCAAATCACCTTGGCTGGCACCGTCAAGGAGATCTGTGGCTGGGTCAACTAGGTCTGGCATATATGCGATTGTTTGTGATTGTGAAGCTGCGTATGGCCAAGCTTCTGGTGCAGAGAATTATCTCCTGACGTTGTATCCCTCTATGTCCTGATTACACAAAGCAAGAATTCACGATTTTACCCAGTCGGAGAGGAAGCCCCTTCACAAAACGGTACAACACCACAGCCCGTACCTGAGGCACTTGGTACCCAACCCTTACCATCCGGCGTTAGCTAAGCTCTTCTACTTTATCATCTCGTTCTACTTGACTCTCAATCTAGAGTCTCATTTGACAATCCTCTAGTAGGTAAAATAGCTCGTCTTGCCCCCCTCGTAAATCCAAACCGACTTCCCTTCATACTCGCCCTTGTACCATTCACTCCTGTCCGTCGGCTTATCTCGACCTTTACTGTCCTTAAAAATATACTCGTCACGACTGGTAAGATGAGGCTTGATTCGGAACTTAACCTCCTTCCATTTGCGGCCTGTCTGCGCTGGTCCTCCAACCTGCGTCTTCTAAGTCTTATCATATTTGTACTCACCAGAGTCCTGTGCCGTCACAGACTGAGCACCAGTCGTGCTCATTTGTTCCTCATGAGTCCAGGACGCTGGTGCTTTCCCTTTTCCTGAGGAGGCCGACTCTTGCGCCACATCCAGCAGACCAAAATCTTGGGCCACGGGAGGTCCCACTGGGATCCAAGTAGCCGGGGCCTTGCCTCCCCCTGACCAGGTTGACTTCTGTGCCACATCGCTTTGACCAGAACTCGTGGACGGTCCTGGATCTTGACTCATGATGGCATCTGATTCCCCGACAGGAAGATTGCCTGCAACTAGCTTGTCCTCCACCCAGACAAAGGGCAACTTTCCGTCGAGGAACGAGGTGGCAATGACGGTTCCCTGGCCAGGAATAGCGCGATTTCCGGGCACGTCGTAAGTGTGTGTATTAGGTTCCAGTCTCATCTGTCGAAAAGCCTCCTGCATTATAGCCAGCTGGTCCTGTAGTGCCACCTCGTTCTGATATAATGCACAAACGACATAGGTGCTCGAGGCAGGGAAATAGTTGTGAGATCGGTAATAATGGTAAAGGTCCTTCACTTGACCCATCATCTTCCGGGCGTTTTCGTCACCCGCACGTGGATCTAACTCCGACTTCGACTGCGTCGACGTCGGCGGTAGCGACGGCTCCAATGGCAAAGGCGGGATATGAGCGAGAATAGCGCCGTGTTGGGACACATCCAAGGCGACGGAACATGAACCCAGGCCACGGGTACCGATGGCAGGCGTATCGGTGAAGGCGACGAATTGCACTCCACCCATCGGTACTACTACAACTGATCGGGCATTCTCCCAATCCTCTAGAATCCCGCGGGTTGAGATAGCAGTCATCGTGCAAAATTCGATGACAGGGTAGAGAGACTGGGGGAAGTTAGAACCGCCTTCTGATCATAGGCAGGTGAACATCCATATGAACGAGACGTAAAAGCCCAATTCGGCGAAGGTCTTGTGCTAATGCGGTGTTCATGGTCGAAGTCATAGGAGTTTGCCTCACATTTATGTCAATTTAGCAATGCTGCCTCCTTCACAGAACTCCACAGCAATTTGCGAGGTTGACGTTAAGACCAACGTGCACCTTTGAATCCGGGAAAGCTGCTGGCAAAATGCCAGCGCATCAAGCGCACTCACTGAATGATAGCTGCAGACCAGCATGCTGTTGTTGTCATGTTGTAGTCTGTACCTTTTCCATAGGTTCACTAATGTACCCCTCCGTCTGAATCGGGCTTGCGACCACTACCTTCCCATTGTGGGCACCTCAGTATACCATCACTTGATATCTAAGCGCATCGATAGCTGTATTCGATGCTCGCATTGCGTCGGAAGTATAGGCAATATCAAACTCTATACGCAGGCCTTCACACAAAATGGCGGAGTGGTCTGAAGAGCTTACTTGTGTGATGACACACAGAGAGACGGATGGATTGTTGGGGCACCCATGCAGAAAAGTGGAGTCAAACCACTGTCCCTTGCAAACAAAGTGATGCCCCCCCCCGGTCCGTGTACACAAGGCCTGTGTACACCACCAAATTTTGCTAAGGGGTTAAAGTAGTTAACATTCTCTTTATCACAACCTCCCTATTACCGTTAATTACTATCAGAAAGCTATATATATTACCTAATCGAGTAATTATAATACTAATAGGGTATAATATAATTAATTCTAGCCTATCTTATAAAGGTACTAAAATCTTACTTACCCTAGCTTGTGGTAATATTAGCCTAGCTAAATTTATAATTAATATATTCTAACTAACCTCTAAAGCCTAGATTACCTAATACTTACTATATAATATTTACTTAAGATACTAAATTATATAATTTATTAATAAAAATACTATACTAATAAAGCTATTATAAGTATATAAACCTATTATTAAGGTAGTTATAGCTAGTAGTTTATATACTATAGCTATAGCCAGATATACTACCTAGTAGAAAAAGGCTACTAGAAAAAAGTTATATATAGCCTTAAAAACTATAAGGGATAAGGTAATAGCTACTAAATATATAGCCTAGTAGGTATAAAAGAATATATTAGATCTTACTAATAAAGATCATGGTAAAGAGGAGGGTAATAATAAGGTTACAGATAGTTAAAAAGCTACCCAAGGTAATAATTCTAACCCCTAAGTATCTTTACTAGTAGAAAATAGTAATAATAATATTAAGAAGGTAGAAAGTTACCCTATTACCTAGTCCCAACTAAGGGTATTTAGTAAAATACTACTAATATTAAATATAAAGATTACCAGCTTAAAGCTATTATAAATAGCCTCTTAAGTATCCTAACCAGTTAAGTAATATTATACCTTTAAGGATAATATTAAGATATATAATCTTAATATTATATAAAAGAAATTACTTACCTCTATAAGAAAATAGCTAGAAGCTAAATTTAATAAGAAAAATAATATTATTATAAACTTAAGGGAGGTATATCTTAAAGCTAATCTATACTAGAAGTAAGAAAATACTATATTCTAGTATAAGCTGGCTAAAATATTACTTAGCTACCCTAATAAAGAATTTAACTATAGAAACTTAGTAGAAATACTCTTTAACTTTAAGGGGCTATTCTTTTTAATATATATATATACCTATAAGGTTACTATACTGATAGTATAAGTAATACTAACCTCTTAAGAGATACCTAATTAATTTCTAATTAAGATCTTCTCTAGATTATATATTAGGCGGCTTATTACTTACCCTAAGGATAACTTACCTACTATCTAATACATAAAAAGTATTACCTTATTAAGTAAAAGCCTATTACTATAAGAGCCCTTAAGAGGGTTAATTATAACCTAAATATATACTATAATAAATAAAAACTTAAGCCTTTAATAAGAGGTATATAAGTAGCTAATTAATTGATAAAAGTATAATTTAAGTACTAGCTATAAAGCTAATTATTATTATTATAATAAGGCTAATTTCTTATAGTAATAATACTTTATAATAAAAAACTATATATATATTAGTATATCTAATATTAATTTACAGGTATAGGTTAAAACTATAATTAATAATAAGGCTAGGATTTAAGGGCTACCAGGTAAGCTTTTTTTTAAGTAGAAATAAGCTGCTAATAATAAGAAGAGTAATAAAAAACCTACTAGTAATAGTAGTAGTCTTATATGGCCTTAAAAGAAATAGAAAAAAGCCCTTAATTAGAGGAAAAGTAATATTAATATAGTAGTTAATCTATTAGTAAATTTCTATATACCTAGTATTAAATATAATTAAGCCCAGCTAGTAATAAGGCTACTATTATTACTACTAGTACTATATACTTCTTATAGCCTAGAAGAACTACTAGTACTACTAGTACTATTAATAATAGCTATAATAGCCCCAGGTAGTCTTTTATAAAAATAATAACTACTTATATTATCTTTATTACTACTATAAGTTAAGGGTAATTAGAAGATAATATATAGGGAATTTATAATAAAAATACTATAAAAATACTTTAAGTTACTATAATAAAGAGATTAATTAAAGTACCTACTAAAGGTAATAAAAAAGAAAAATATAAATCTTTATAGGTTTTATAAAAAGAAGGATAGCTGGTTTTAATAATATAATTTATATATAATTTTAGAAATCAAAAAGCTTGTAAAGCTATATTTAATAGGAAAAAAAAACTTATCAGGTTTCTTTAAAAATAATAGTAATAATAAAAACTTACTAAAGTAGTAATTACTATTAGGTAGTTAATTTAATAACCCCCAGGTAGCTATTAAGAATATATATAATAAAAAGCCCTTAAGAGTTACTTAGATTAATCAAATAGCTTTATCTAATACTGGTAAGTATATATAAGTTAAAATTTACTAAAAAGGGTAATTAAAAACCTACCGGCTTTACTAAGCCTATTTCTAATAGTAAGAGGGTAAGTTAATAAGTATTCTAATAATATACTATACTAGGAAAGTAGTAATAATAATAGAGAAAAAGAAAAAGGGCTATAAAGTATATAAAAGGGTATTAAAGTTGGTATAAGTAATAAGAAAAAGTTATATATTTAGTTAATAATTTTATAATTTTAAGTAAAAGTAATGGTAAACTATTAATTAATATAATACAGTAATTATAAAATCTTTTAGTATATTTACTATAATAAACTTCTAACTTAGCTATTAATACCTTAAGGCTAACTTTAA
>JADAZS010000325.1:0-25612 GCA_014872975.1 Diaporthe citriasiana | reverse complement strand
AAAATAAAAAGGGTTTTACGATTTATCTATATATAGCTAATTGATAAGTTATAAAATTAGAGATATATAACCTTCTAGTTACGATTATAGGCTAGTAGTAAGTTATTAGGTATATATTTATATACTTAACTCTACTTTAGATAGAAACTATATAGTAATCTATTCTCTCTATAAGTTATAAAGTTATAAAAAGAAGCCTAGATACTATTAGAATATCCCTTTAAGCTTTTAAGAAAACCCCTACTATCTCTAGTAATAATCTACTATATTAGTAATATACTACTAGATACTTTTAAACCTAAAGGGCTTATTTAAGGTAATAAGGAGAAAATAATTAGTATCTTAGACTTAGAGTTAAGCTTAAAGCTATTACTAATTACCGATATAGGAGAAGTTATAATTACTAGCCGGAAGCTATAAGATAATCACGGTTTAATATAGTAGTAACTACTAAAGAAATATATTTAGCCCAAGTTTATAAGTATAAAAGATCCAGAAAGTACTATAGGCTATAAAAAAATATATTAAAAACCAGCTAATAGAAAGTTACTTGGGTTACTAGGGTAAAATTCAAAAAGTATCTAGTAGTAGTATAAGTAAATATATTTTTTCCTAACATATAATAGGTCTAAGAGATAGACGGTTTACTTATAACTTATCTTAAATTCTTAGCCCTAAGATACTTATATTCTAATAATTAAAGTAAGTAAGTTTATCTGGTAGCCTTAAATTTACCTTATAGTCTTTTTACCCGGTATTAAGATTATATAACTTTTAATAGGCTATATATAAGGTACTATACTAGCTAGACTAGTATTAAGATTAACCAACTTGGAGTTATAAGGGAAGCTTATATAGTTTAGGGGATAAAATAGTAAGAAAGAAGTAAGTAATTAAAACCTTCCTGGGTGCTTAAAAGTATAAACGGTTAGGAAAAGGAAAGAAGACATTTAATTAAAATACCTTAGGTAATTTAAATTATCAAAGTAATAATCAACTTATAAGCTTAGATACTAAGAAATCTAATTTTCCCCGTAGATTTATTTTTTTATTTTATAATCTAGCCTATTATTTTATAAAGGGTAGTAGAGGAATATAAGCCTACTTAAGCTATAGGTCTTGGGTAAGGTTAACAGGCTAAATAACAACCAGTTATAATATATATAGTCACAACTTTAAATTCTACGGTTAAGTTATATAAAACTAGTAGGACTGATAATAAGAAGTATAATACTATATGGTTAAATAAATTTAAGTAGCCTAGGGTTATTTTAATCTTATTATCCCTCTATTTATAAAAAATAACAGTCTAATATAAACTATACTTATACTAGGCTATCTATAATAATACCCGTCCTGGTAAAGAAAGCTAATACTACTAATTCTAAGAGTATCTAGATCTCTAAGTTCCCTATATACTATGTGATAATAACAGGGTAGGTAAAGAAGCTAATAACTTATCTCCCTATACCAAGGTTTCCTATAATATACATAGATATATATATATAATTACTAAGAATCATAGAAGGACCAAAATACTAATTATATTTATATTAATATATACCTCTAGCCTGATATATAAGAATTAATATACTCTGTGTAGTTTTCTATTTTACAACTAAGTTAAAACTTCCTGATAACCTAGACCCGGATTTTATATTCTTTTTCCCTTACTTTTATTAGATATTTTTATATAAACTTAAAGTTAGTTACCTATAGGTAGCCCGGCTTTACTTTACCCACTACTTATACCGGTAGGTATTAGGGGTAACCAAAGATCTAACCTACAGGTAGCTGTTAAATAAAGCTCCCAAGTTAGAGTATTATCTTTATAAGTAATTTGGTTTATTCTTAGCTATAGAGATTCCTGGTTAGCTTTTCTTATAGTTATTTTCTTTATTCTATCCCGGCCTTTACCGCTTTTTACAACTTACCCTTTATATTATAAGATATCCTTTTTATTTTTTGGCTAAATTGTTTTAGATAAACTACCGGATTCCAACCCGGAATAATCTAGGTTTATCTCTAACCAATTGGGATTTATCTTAGGATTATTACTACTTAAGGTATAGGATCCTACCAACTAGATGTAATTATTATAATATAAGGTACCTAGTACGGGTATAGTAATACTAGTATATTAAATAAATAGAGTAGGTGTACCGTATTAACCTATACTTTCTGTATATAGCTTACAGGGTTTTAATTAACTTATTTTATCATGATTACATAAAGCTCTAGACTAGGTAATAATAGCTCTAGCCTTATTTATATTTAAGATATAGCCCTGGTTAAGAAGTAGCTTCCTGTGCTTTATTATATTAAAAAGATAAATTAATAGGTTTTTACCATTAAGATTAAGGATCTAATTTAGGGTTATATATACTACAGGTAGGGCTTAGGTATTAATAAAGACACGAAACATAGAGTCTTGCCTAATATACTAAATATTATATATAGCTAGTTTATTATTAGGGTACTTATTATATTTATACATTATAATCAAGAAGCCACCTAGGGGGAGGTAAAGCTAGGAACAGGTTTAGAGGTATTATTATATAATAGTTACCAGGAATAGTAGATATACTTTTATCTAACACGGGTATATACCTTAGGCTACTATCTTAATTAATCTAAATTAGGCTATAAAGGTACCCTCTAATTTAACAGTTTATAATAAGTATAAGAGTAAAAGCTTTTAAGCCTAGGACCTTATCAGCTTAAGATTTGATATTTTATAATAGGCCAAATAAAAGCTTACTTAAATCTAATCTGGTATTTAATTAATACTACTTGTAAGAAAGGATAAAAGAAGCTATAAGGGATAATATACTAAGCAAGAAGTATAAGATACAGTATTATAAACTTAGGGATATATAAAAAGCCTCTTAGCTATATAGGAAAAAGCTTAGCAATATTAAGAGTAGGTTTATCAGTAGCTTAAAAAGGCAGATAACTAATAGCATAAAGCCCAGAAAGAGAAGTAAGGGTCTAATAGTAACCTAGTTAGTTTTATTTTATCCCTCTTAGTTAATACCGATATAAAGGCTTTTCTAATTACTACCTAGGAAGTCTAAGAAATCTTTAAGTAATTAGATTAGCTATTATAGCTTCTTTCTTCCTTAAAAAGGTATTACTTACCCTATTCTATTATAATTTTTCTTAAGACTTAGCTAGAAGCTTTCTTTATAATACTCTTATCCCTATTAATAACCCTAATATTCCTAATAACCAACTTACTACTAGGAATCCCACAGTAAGTTACCCTCTATCTAGGTAGTAATACTAAGCTATTAATTATACTAGCTTTCTCCTACTCTATACTAGCCTTGTAATTATGATTATATCTTACTAAGTTTTCTTAACCTTAATAGATATTAAAGAATACTTCCTCTATAATACCCTTTATATTATCTGGGTGGCTTTAATACCTACACTTTTTCTAATCTGCTACTAATAGTAGTAGTCCGGGACTTTATGGTATATCCTTAAAAGGATTTATATACCACAATACCTAAGTAATATAACAGCTTCTTTAATATTAAGCCTCTTACATTCTTAAGTATTTATTACCTAAAGAAAGCTACTAAGCTTATTACCCCTAGCAAGTATAATAAAAGTAGTACTAAGAGTGCTTATATTAGCACACAAGGCTTAGTAACCATAACTTATTATTTAGGACACATTACCTATAAGTTAAACCTTTAGTTACCCCCAATACCTACTAGTAGTAGGTAAAGTAAAGCCGGGCTACCTACAGGTATAATAGGAATAATTTAAAGGCTTTACAAGAAGAAAGTACTTAAGACCTTAAAGGTTAAGATTTAATCAAGATTAACAGTATTACCACTAAGATCTAAAATTATATTAATAAGACCAGATATAGGGAGATACCTAAGAGTAAGGCTTATAATATTAGTATTAGTAGCCTTAGCTTTAGTAGTTAAGGTATTATATCCTTTATCTATAAATATTATTACTACTAATCTATAATACTAACCTTTATAGTGGTAATATTATAGGGTTTATATAGCCAGTAGCTTCTTAAGTATTACCAGTATAGTTATCTAACTTACTATTTATTTTAAGGTCTCTGGATAAGGTGGTTACAAGATAATTCCACACCCTGTTACTCTTATAAATAAAGTATTCTGGGTAGGGCTTATGTAAAGAAAGCTTGTAAATAATAACTACTGGTAATAAATACTTAAGGGTAAATAGATTTCTTACTCCCTCCTTCCAAGGCTTTAATTAGGTAACGGTTTATAAATAACTAGAAGTATTTACTTCTTAATTAAGGTCTCTAGGGGAAGTAACCTACCATTAAATAGGGTACAAATTATGGGGTTTTTATTTTATCTCTTAAAAACACTAGATCTATTCCAGTAATATAGATTCTTTAGCTATTTAGCTACTTCCAAGGTTAATCCTGTAATTATTATATTACCAGGGACCTTAGGGTATTCCCTTATTACTATCTCCACAGTTACCAGGAAAGCATTTAGTACCTAATAACACCAACCGTGTAAATATCTATTATGTTTTACCTCCCACTACCAGTAAGTAGTAATACCAGGATAGAAACTTCTTTATATTATTTCTTAAGCCGGCTTATTCTTAATAACTAAGATAACTTATTAAAAGATAGGTAGTATATTACATACCCGTTTTACTCTCTTTTTATCATTATTAACATAATATACTCTATTATCAGTAATATAACCTGTAGTAAAGATTCTAGCTATTAGGAATAAAAACCCCGTTATATAGTAATATAGCCCAAACTTAACCTTAGCTAGCTTAGCCAATATATTACAGGTCACAGGTAAGAAGCTTCTTTAACTATAGGACACCTATTTCTATACGTCTTAAAGCAGTATCTAAGGGCTTATACAGGTTAATATTGGTAAGACTAAGTATAAAGTTTAGTATAATATCTTATACCTTATCACTTTAAAGTTATAGGCCACCTAAATTACACTAAAGAAAGTTACTTTTACTTTTAAGAGCCATATAGACTTACCCCCTTTATCCCTTGCTTATATAAACACACCTATATTAAATACTATAACCCAAAGCTAGAAGAATACTATACTCTATATGATTACCATACTATCCTAATATAGAGTATTAGTTATATATCAAGAATAGTTTCTAACAAAAAGGGCTTATATTTAACACTTTCTTTACAGTAATACCGGTCTCTTTCTCTAAAACTAATAATATTATAATAAAGGGATACAGGTCCTTTACCCTAAGATAAAAGTTATCTATAGCTTTAGCTATAACAGCCTCTTTTATATATATAAGGGCCTTAATATAATCTAACCCGGTAATATAATCTTTAACTAATCTACTAAGTAGGGTAAGAATATTAGCCCGATAAGCTTAAATTAAATTATTATCTTTTATATCTTTAAGCTTCTAACTATAGTTAGTAAGTAAACGTATAAATCCCGTAAGCTTGGATATATTAGACTTAGTATCTATAATAATATTATTAGAATATATAAATACCATACTATATTCCTATAAGGTACTTAAGGCCTACTGGTACCAGGTAACCAGGGTTAAGACCTTGTCGGCAGTTATAAATAGGTTACCAACAGGGTTATACGTAGTACCTATCTTTAATAAAATTTAATCTATCTTGTTGGTAGTTAAGCACGGGTAGACTTTAATATATAACTTAAAATATTAGCCTTACTTGGTAATAATATCTACCACTTATTTAGTATTAGTATTTTATTTATTAATAGATATAAACTTAAAGTCGGTTACTAACCCAAGGAGAAAGTTATTATAATTTCCTATATTAAGAAACAGGCAGGTTTTACAAGGCTTTCGGGTATTATATTTTATATTATAAATCAAGAGATAAAAGTAGAAGGTTATAAGAAACTTATCGTAAAAACAGTTAATAAGCTATCTCTTAGGATATAGAAACTATTTTAGTAATAGTACCACAGTTATATATAGACCAAATTAAACAGATAGGATAAAGTAGAATAAAACTTAAGCTTTAGATCCTTAAAGCCAGCTTAAGCTATTAGATCTAGGTTTAAAAATACTAATAAGAACCATGGTTATTCCAGATTAAGTTTAACTGGTATAGAGGAGAATAAACCTAAAGTAAGTAACTAAAAAAGTACTGGTTATATTTAATCAAATTGGAAAGTATTAAAACCTCCTAGTATATACTTAGAAAAGAGAAACCACTAGTTCTAAGGGTCCTACTAGCCCTGTTAGGTATATCAGCCTTAAAATAAATACCTAAGACTTATAGGTGGTTAAGCTAACTTTATAACCTAGTAGTAGTTATTATCTTTAATTACCTACTTATTCTATAATAGATCTAATTCCTTAAAGTCTATATTATATATATATATTTAACCCTTATTTGCTTTAGCAGTTACTTACTACCTAATATTAATAAGAACTATATCAGAAAGTAAGTAGTTATTTCCCAACTAATATTACTTACTATATTAAGCCCTAGTACTTCCTTAACTTTACCTATAATTCTGGTAATATCCTTTAGAATCTTATAACCAATTAACACTATATTAGGATATAGTAGGTAATAATATTTTATATTAATAGTAAAGTATACTTATAAGGCTCTACTAATAAGTAAATCTATTACAGGCTTTATTAAAACTTATAAAGGTTAGCCCTGCTTAGCTAAAATAATACTATTACCTACCTTTACATATCTATTTAATATTAACTACCAATAAAGTTATACCTAGTATATAATTAATATATTACTTCTATACTGTTAATAAACATAAAGTATTATAGGTTATCCCAAGATTACCCTTAGAAGGTAAAGGTTATTAAGATTATCCCTATAAGCTGTAACTAGTAAGTTAGGTAAACCCCTTTCTATTATAAGACTACTAGACCAGATAGTCTTACCGATTAATATTATCAGCTAATATAGTAGTTATAATAGATCAGAAAGAGGGTAATATAATAGCCCCTTACCAAAAGGGTAACTAGATATAAGTCCTACCTATTAGACCCTAAACTAGTAAGTATGTAACTACTTAGCCAGGGTAGGGCCAAGATTACCAGGAGAATATACCAGTAAATATAAGAATAAGTTTAAAGAAGAAAGATACTATAGTGGCTTAGCTATTAATACCTTAAACCCAAGAAGTCTAGTTTAAATCTCTACAGGTATCTCCTACATATAAGCTAGTAATAGGTTAATATTAGCCAATCTACCTACTAGGAGTACACTTTAAGGAATAATTTAATACTAATATTTTACTATTACTATATACCTTGTTAAATTCTATCTAGAAATAGAAATTTAAACTTACCTTATATTAGTATATTCCTATAATTAAGGTAGAATAGCTTTAGTTATATATATTATAGGGTAAAAGGCTTTTAACTAAGCTATATTTATTCCCTAAGCTAAAAGTAAAAACCATAATAATAAAGAAAGCCCCGATATTAAAACTATTAAATAGATCTAAGTTAACTTCTAATATATCTAAGAAGATAACCCCAAAGTTACTACTAGAATATACTAAGAAGCCAGGTAAAGCTAGCCTCCTAGGTCTAAATATATTAGCTTTTAACCCCACACCTCTAGTATCCACCAAGCTTCCTTTATCTCACACTAGGATATTATCAAGGTAGGAGTCTAATATTATTACAGACTTTAAGATTACTCTAATACATTAGTCTATTAACTATTTACCACTATAGCCTACTAGGAAATAACCAAGCTTAAGGAATAACTCTTATCCACTTAGTAAGAAATTAGTAAGTAAGGGGCTATTTAGTTTAGTAAGACGTGATTTAGGTAAGAAACCTATTTATTATTCTATATCCACCAGGTTAATTATAAACCGTTACTTAGCTAATTCCTACCTAACCTATACCTCTATATAGGTAATAATTCTAATTTAATGTAACCAAGGTTATAGAATTACCTCTAGTATCCTTAAATCATAGCAATAAAGCTTTTAACCACTCCCATCCCTTTATAGGTATTATTATCTATTATATAAGTATCCCTACTAACCTCTATGTTAATACTGATATATAGTATTTATAGCCTTATTAACTATACTATGCCGATCTAAATTAACCGTGTTAGTATTTACCTACTCTTAAGCAATAATAATATATAAGATAGATAAGCTTGGTGGTATCTATAAGTATAACCTAACCCCTAATGTTACCTACCTTATTATCGGCAAGTATAATACCCTTAAATACAGATATATCACCAAGAAACACCCTGATATTAAGATAATAGCTATAAGCTAGGTTAATACCGTGTAAGATATCTAGATCCGGGATAAGTAAATTAACTTCTAGGCCTTAAAGTAAGAGTAATATCTAAAGGTATTTAAGATAGGTAGTGGTACCCTAGATAATAATTAGAAGATTAGGCCTAGAACCATATTAAACTACTACTTGATGGGTTTTAATAATTATATATTACTCTTATAGCTAATCTAGTATCCCTAGCTAATATACCAAGGCTAACTTATATCCCTAGAATATAAGTACTAGCAGATAATCAATACTATTAAGTTACATAGTGGTAGCTATATAGGTAACCTTAGCAGGGTGGTTATACACCTAATTATCTATAGGCTAGAGAAGAAGAAGTACCTAGCTACTAGGAACTAGGGTTTATATATTGTGGCACTAAAATAAGTCTACAACTATATTAAATGTAGTATAATCCTTAATAAGAAGATTTATAATCCCCTTCTCCCTACAGATAAACTTAGCTAGGGGGTATAAAATAAATATATAAGTATAAGCTATTAGATATTACTTGGTAAGTAATAAAGAGAGGTAGTAGTAAAGTAGGAGTAAGGACAGTATAAGTTAAGGAAAATAGTAAGTATAAAACTAAATAGCTAGAGGGAAAATATATAGGGTAAGATTTTAGGGTAGCTATCTGTTAAATAGTCTACCTTATACTATACCAAGGAGCCCACTTAGCTACTACTAAGTAACTCTATCCTATAATTAAATATATCTATATTATAGGTTAGTAAGTTAGTTAATATAAGTTACTTACATTTATCTCTTATTAGTACTAAGAATAAAGGTAATATAACCTTTACCTCTTACTACCTATATGCTTTTAGGTTTCCACTAAGATAAACCAACATTTTTATTAATATAGTCTTATCCTTGGGAGATCTTGTTGTTAGATTTATAGCGGATATTACTACTATAAAGGGAATAATCTAATACTTTATTATAGTACCTTAAAGTACCAATTAAAAGTTAATCCTACTACTACCAAATAGTATAGATCTTATTATAGAGTATTTTATTAAAAGGTATCTTTACAGGAAGGCCCTATTAGATCCAAGAGATTATATTATTAGCAGACTATTTCCAGTTTTTCCCATATAGGGCTTTAAAAAGCTCTCTATATATACTACTAGCTTTACTAACATTAATCTTCTCTATAGACTGGAAGTAAGGGTACCTATTAACCCAGTAGCTTCTTTCTTAACATAGATGGTCTAGATTACTATAGATATAACTTCTTTTCTTCCCTAACCACAAGTACCTTACAAAACGTTAAAACCAATAACCCTACTTATTAAGGTTACCCAAACCCCTATAAAGACATCCAGGGTAGTATATTATCTACAAGCTTAAAAAACTATACTCTATTATATAGACTATCAGTATATATTCTATTAATAACCCTGACAGATAAAGGATAGGAGACCGTTATTTATAAGCATAGTTACCAGAAGAACACTATAGGATAATTACTTTACCTAACCCTATTACTATAAAACCGTTACCATATAAGATTAAGTATAGCTAGTTGGATAATAATACTATAGACTCTATAATAAGATATAGGCCTAGATTTAAACATTATCTGTGTAACTATTATACTATAATAGCTATAAGAGTAATATATAGGGGAACCACCAAATAAGGCTTATCAGAAAGATATAGACCTTGGTAAAAGAATATAAATATTTGGCAGGTTATTAAGATTTATCCGCTATATACCAGGTAAGATAATTACAGTAAATATAGTTTAAAGAAAAAAGGGTATATTTATCAAGGTTATTAGCGACAAAGTTACTAAGAATAACCAGTTAGTCTTAAGTAAAAATTATATTATTATACCCAGGTAAGTATAGTAACCACCTTTCCTAAAAATAATATAATAATATTACCAAAGCAGTAAATACCCTAATATTAGCAAAAATAACCTTAATTATTATTTACTTAATACCTTTAAGGATATAATATATAAGGAAGCTTAAGCCTTGGAAAAATACATAATATGGCTTAAGAAACTTATAGCTGGTAACTTCTATATAACTAGTATAAAGGATACTATCAAGATAATTAAAGGTAAAGGGTTACCATTAGGATATATACGGTAATATCTTACCACAGTAATATTTAAATTATTTTAGTATTATACTCTTTAGAGCTTTTTGGTACCAGGCTATACTTAGAAGCTACCACCTATTTAACATTTATCTCCCGGTATACGGCTATATTACCTAGACCACTAATATCACAGCCTTACTATAAATAGTTAGTTTATAAACTACCAGAGTGGGATATATGATAAAAAGAATATAAAGTGTGTAACTTGGGTAATAGATAATATCCAAGTAGCTTAAAATCCTTAAAACCCAATATAGTCTATTATCTTCCCTAAAGAAGGTATAAAATACCTAGATTTTATACTAAACCTGGAATACCTTAAGTATTAGTATACTACTATCTATAAATAAGTTGGGAATTATTTTTTGTGGAGGAAATTAAAAAATACCAAGTAAGATTTTAGCAAGGCTATAATATATACTTATATAGTCTAGGATAGGGTATACACTAATAGTCAGGTAATAGGGGCTACCAAGTATATCAAGTAACTATAATAAACAATAAACGGTTACCTATTAGTAAGAAAACCGCCCTAAAGTATAGTAGTAATACTAATAATACTACCTAAACCTACCTGGAACTAATAAGTATATTATTATATACTACTTAGGCTTTACTATAATACTTTGGTAATATAATTTAGATATAATTTAAGTACCTAAAATTTAAATATAAGAAAACCAAGCCCTTAAGGCTAGTTTTTAATAAGTTAATAAAATAAGAAATTCTTAATACCCTCCTTATACTATTTAATACCCAGAATATCTAGCATAAGCTTATAGGAGTACCCCAATTGGTAATATAGTATCTATACTTTATATAAGATACTAAAAAGGTTTATTCCAGAGTATTAATATTAATATCCCCGGGTAAAACCCCGATTATAGTTGTATCCTAGAAGTAAGCTATCTGGGACCTAGATAACCCTAATATTAATATTAAGGTATCTAGGGACCAATAAGCTATAAAAGATAATAAGAATAACTAGGATAGAGAAGAGCTAAAGAACTATATAAAGACTTGGAAGGCTATAAGTAGTAAGAAACTCTAATAGATACTATAAGCCTCCTTTTAGCTAAAAGTAATTACCTACTAGTAGGTAGAGGCTAAAAGTGTAATTAAGTACAGCCTTACTAATAATACTTATAACCTCCTAAAGATGGATTTTATTACTAATACTAATAGTAAGAAGTACTCCCCTGGGACCTTAAGCTAAGCCTTTTAAGGATATTAGAGAGATCTTAAGTAATATATCAACCGGCTAAAACCTAAAAAGTATACCTAAGGCCTAAAAACTATATCTAAGTTACCTAAGTTTATATAGTATATTAAGGATTTTAAAATTTACTTTACCCAGGTTTTACTAATATACTGTAAATCTATTATATTTATTAAATAGTACTACTAATATCCTGGCTGTAAATACCTATCTCCGATTAGTATCTCCCAGCCCGCCTATGGTACCTATATAGCCTTATTAGCTATACTAATAAAAAAGGTATATAAGGGAGAATTACCTGATACTTAAATAATTATTCTAAGTACTAGAGAGGATATCTTCTGGATGTGTACCTTACCTGGGTACACAGATAATAATATCAAGTAAGAAGTAATTACTACCTTGGAGAAAAAGATTTAAGGTCTTCTTAAGAAGACCTATATTTCCAGTACTATTAAAAAGTATATTAAAAGGGTTTAAGGTATAAAAATACTATAAGATATATATTATAACTTAAGTATTAGTAGTAGTAGCTTTAGTACCAAGAAGGAATTAAATAGTAATAAATCTAATATTAGCTTGGAAAAACACTTAGTAATATTTAATAATAATATATTACCTCCTAATAGGAATAAATAGCTACCTTTAAATAACTCCCCCAAGAAGTAAGCATATTAGGGTAATAACTTTACAAGCTAGGCTATAACTATAATAATATACCTAGACTATTAGAATAAAGATTAGTATAAAGTAAGGAAATCCGTTTAATTTAGGGGGGGGGGATATAATAAATAGTAAAAGATTTTATAGGAAGCCATATATTTATAGGAATACTTATACATAGCTTTTAGTAGATTAATATAATACCTATACTTTACTAAATAAACTAGTAGTAAATAAGTATATAAGGCTGGTAGATTTAAATAGTACTGTAAAAACAGGGTACCTTATAAATTTAATCCTCTTAATTAGTCTAAGCCAGACCAGTATTTAAATAGTACCCCTCTATTATAAAACCTGGTAGAGGTATCTATTAGGTATTATAATACTAGGCCCTCTACTATAGCTATAAGCTATAGTGGTTATATACTACTATATATAATATATATTAATTATAAGGTAGAATCTAATACCTACTTGTAGTACTATAAGACCGTATCTAGATTATAAGTTAGACTAGGAGATTATTTTATATATTCTTATTATAGCCTAGCCGCCAAGGATTAGTATAAAAATCAAGGCCGGAATAATAGTTTATTAGAGATATCCTTTATAACGGGTAAACCTTATAACTACTTGTCTATAAACTAGTATTCTAATTAGGATATATCTATAGTAGTAATAAGACTATTGTAGTAGGTATAATTAAGTCTCTATATTATAAATTAGCCGCTATATAGTATCCTTTACCTTTATAATTTAATAACCGTATAATTCTATAAAGTTACCGTCTTCTTGTAACTTTATAACTTTAACTTTTATCTTCTAGCCCTACCTATAAGCCTAACTTATTACCTATTATATCTTAGAAAACATAACTAGAAGTTTAGTAAATATAATAAAGTTTACCCTTAGTATATTAAAACCCTTAGTAGTAACTCCCAATATAGCTAGTATAACCTTATTCTGGCTATTTTAAGTATATAGTATATTAAACCTGTCTACAATAGCTTGCCTTTTACCTAAGGTTACCACTAATAAGATAACCATGATTTTAAAAGTATCTTTAATCTTTTTATCCAAGACTAAGAGAAAGTATATTAGTATAGTAGTAATATTTTATATAAAGAAGATAATTATATAATATTTTCCGGAACTATTAATAGGCTCTATTAATAGATCCTTCTTAACTACTATTATTAAAAGATACTCCCAGAGCTTATTATATTTTATAGAATTCTTTTTAATCTCCTTCTTATACCTAATAAATTCCTAGTTTTTAAAATACTTAAGTACCATGGTATATTTATTACCGTTCCGGAGGGTATTCTGACAGGTAATAGCCGGGCCCTGGTAAGGTTTAAATACTATAATATTAATAAACTTCTCCCCCTAGGCGTTTATACCTCCATTCTGGGTTAATAAAACAGCTAGGTAGGGATATATAGACGATTTCTGTAAATAGATAAAGTAATTATCTTTAATTATCTTATCCCCAGAAGTAAAGTTAGCTATTAGTAACTATATTATCAGCTCTAGTTTTATAAAGACTTTACCCAAATCTTTAGCCTCTTTCTTTCTATCCCCCCACTTAGCTACTATATTAGTAAAATACTTTTTAACAAGGATATTTATACTATTTATTAAATATATAAATACTTTCTTTATTTGGTCGGTTATTATAGGATTTACCATAATTATACCTAGTTCTAAGGGTGAGAAAGGGTTAACCTATTAGCCTTGGTAAAATTAGTTTTACTGTAATATAGATAAGATAGGCTACAGGTAGCTTATAATTTCTCTGGCTTTAGCTTTTTACTCCTCTAGTAATAGTAGCTCTATAGCGGTAATATTATACTAGAAAGTAAAGTATTCCTTTTATATCTTAAAAAACCAAGAAAGCCCTTATACCGGTATTATACCCTTTTAGTTAGTTATCTTATAGCTATACTTCTTTCACTACTATACAAAGTAGTATATTAGAGCTCTCTATAATATAGGGTCTTTCTTAACCGTAGTACCACTAAGTGTAAAAAGGCTAACTAGATAATTAACAGCTATACTAATCTTTTCCAAGTAGGTAAAAAATATAGTATCTAATTTATTATTAGTACCTTTATACTTCTAAAACTTATCTATAATAATAATACCGGCTATAAAATACTTAATACCGTTTAAATTCTCTAATTTAGGATATCTATTTACCAAGTTTCACATAATACTATTACTTACAAGAAAGATATTTTTTATAAACCCTTATCCCTTAGTAATTAGCAAGTAGAGTCTCTAGAGGTTATTATCGGGTATAGGGTTTATATCTATCTTATTTATAATATTCTTAATAGCCTCTTTTAATATACCTCTACCTAAACTATTATAACCCTTAAGATTACTTATATAGGTATAAATATTAAGGGTATAATACTTAGGGTTATCTCCCTTACTACCCTACTTGGTACCTTTACCAAAGAGCTTTATATATTCTTCCAACCAGTTAAGACCTAAGCCGGTAGGTATAATAATAAGTATAGGAATATTTATAAGGTATATCTTATAAACTTGTCTGGAGTTAGAACTAGATATATAAGGATATTCTACTATATACTTAGCCTATAAGGAATACCTTATATCTTCTTTCTAGCCTATCTTAGGGAGATATAATAGATTCTTTAACTTTAATACTACTTATTCCTTTTTTGCCTTATCTTATCTTAGTATAAGCTACCACCTAATATAAAGATAAATCTAGATTAAAATAATCTTACTAAATCCTATATCCTAACTAATTATTCTACCATTAATATTGTAAGTTATCAGTAATATAAATATATAGTAAACTTGGTATAACTAGTATAAGTGGGGATAAAAAATGTAACCACGGATAGGATATTAATATCCTATAATTTCTTTTATCTGGAAAAATTACAAGGCTTATTATAAGATTTTATTTAAAAAGCTGTTAAGCCGTGGATTAGGGGTACTTACCTAGTATACCTTTAAGGCCTTAAGATTATTAGGCTTATCGGATATAATATTAATTACAGGTTTAGGCTTGGTTAAAGGTTTTTAGGTTAAACTTACTAGCTTTTCTGGTAAAACTAGACTTGGCTTTAATGGCTTTTCTAACTTAATAATACTATTACTTACCCCGTCTTATACTCCTACTTAAATCTTAACTTACTTTATAATACTAATAGAAATATTAATAAACTCCGGGAGCTTTATTAGAGCCGGAAAAGATACTAAGTATACTACCTTTACGTAATATTCCACCATTTTATTATATGATAGAGTATATATTTTATTCTGTAAAGAGATAAATAAGGTACTAAACTTATATAAGCTAGTAATAAATATAAGGGTAAGTTTACTATTAGCGAGTTAAACCTAAGTAACTAACAGCTTTAATATATTAATACCCACCTTATCAAGAAGCTACTTTTAAAATCCCTTATAGCTATAATAGTAAATATAAAGCTTATTTGGGAAGGTATAGTTACCGAAAAATTTAAGCAAGTAGTATACAAGAGGGCTATCCTTAATTAGGTAGGTAAAGATAAGATCTTTAAGCTTAAATATTTTAGCCGGGATATTTATCTATTACCTCTTTAGGGCTTAGTTATTTGGTTAAATTCCTATAGCTAAAAAAGAGTACTTTACTATCTACTATATATCCTTAACTAGATGGTATAGCTTTAAGCTGGTAGTTTCTACCTATAAGAACGGTATTATATAATAGGAGGGTATTACTATAATTTAATATTATAATAAGGTAAAATTAATTAAAAGTAAAAGCTATTTACTTAAGGATACTAATAAAGTATAGTTTAAAGTTTATAGTTATAAGTTTCAAGACTATTAAGATTTAGCTATAGTAGGTATAAGATTTATTTACATTATAATTTAACCAAGTAAATCAGGGCCTTAAGTACTACAAGTTATTGATTTTCTACCAGCATATAAGCTACCACGCCTTAGTTTACTTCTAAAGTTACGATTCCCTAAAGGCCCACCTTATAATTACCGGAAAGAAAAAAATTACCAGCTACCTTATATATATTATACTCTATCTAAGTATAAAGAAAAGTTTTATCGATACTAGCCGGCTTACTACTTTTTAAAATTCCTACTTTACTTACCTTTCTTATCTTACTATAATATAAAACTTAAGACCTTTCAGGCCTAATTATAGATTCCTTGGAAACTACCACTAAGGTTTTTAAACTTATCTCTTTAATTTAAATACCTAGGTCTTTACCAATATAATAGGTTAGGAAGATATAGAGTATATATATTAGTAGGAAGTATAGGCTTTATCTTAAGCCTTCTCCGGTACTAATACCGATAAACCAAAGTCTATACTTACCTATATACCGCTTTTAAAATATATCTATTATTAAGACTACTACTATTACGGGTATATTACAAGCTTTAGTATTAGCCTATTATTAACCGGAATTATATAAGCCCTCTATATGATAACATAAATATAAGGCCAAGTTTTTAAAATATCTTTATTATAAAGCAGACTATTAATAACCTTATTAGTAATAAACTCGGCTTCCTACCTCTAGGACTTAATATATCTTACCTAAATAATACAGTATAACAGCTAAGGATAGTTATTTACAACTAGGGTATTATCTCTATAAAGAAGCTTCTAGCTTTAGTAGTAAAATAGCCCTCTAGAATTTAATTTAACAATAAAATAGTTAATTTATTACCAGACCTCCTCCAAGCAATTAAAAATTCCAACAAGTTTTCCTATATACTAATTAACAGTAAAGGCGGTAGTATAAGGCATAGCCAGCCACAGGAGGAACAAGGAAGGCTATTAATAGAAGTATTAATAGATATCACAAAGCTTTTACCTACTAAAGTACTAGTAGCTACCAGACTACCTGTTAATACTGTTAGTAACCTAATCAACTTAATAGAAGAGTAAAAGACCAAGTAAGATATATTTAAGGGCCTAGATTATAACTATAACACTGTTTAATTATAGTAGCACCCTAAGTATAAGTATAAGTTAATTAACAAAGCTACTAGTAGTACCAATATAATTTAAATACTCTTATTAGTAACCCTATAATTACTATATATAACTCTCCCAACTATTATATACCTTATCCGATTATCAGTCTAGCCAAGATTAAGGTATTACCACTTAAAAGGTTACCATACCAGTTAGAATCTATATTAGAATAAACTCTCTTAGGTATTTCCCTGGTTTCTATCATATAGCTAGATATAAATATATTAAACCTAATATAGATATCTAATAGTAATAGGTAATTCTATATTTCTATAATACTTAACCTAAGCCGACAAGCTACTACTTTATGTAACTAAGACCAGATAAAGATCTATCTATAATTTTCTCTAATACCATCTAAACCTGTTAGATATACTATAATATAGCTAGAATATTTAAGGCCTGTAGATATAGTTCTTTATATATCTTCTTCTCTATCCTTTAACAAGTTAAGGGCTTTATATATAAAATAGCTTACCAGATTATCCGGTATTTATTATTAAATAAGCTAACCGGTAATATTAACTTTTTAGCCCAAAAAGTATAGGCTTAATCAAGAATAGGCCTAGGTATAAGCTTATAAGGGGTATAGTTTTTAACATAGCTCTGATAAGCTACCTTATCTTAAAACTCTTAGCTTTAGTCTTCTAGTACTAGGGGTAAGGGGGATAATATACCTTTAGCTGGGTATAGCTTAACTATAATATACTTATACTTGTGGTTATTCCTGTAATAGATAAAATAGTAAATATAAAGTTTCTTCCTATAGGTATATATAGCTATGGGATATTTCGGCCAGGCTTAATTATTATCTAAAAGCACTACTATTTTTATATAAAGCCGTTTTAATCTTCTTAAATCCTTTAGTATTTTGGGATACTCTAATACCGGTATTACCTTACTTATCTCTATACTTACTTTACTATAAGATACCGTTATTAGTTTATAATATACCAACTTAATCTATAGGCTTAGGCTTTAAATATAGTTAATTATACCATTTAGGTTATCTATAAGGCTAGACTCCTTGGGATAAAAGGTATTAGGCTTTCTAAGGTTAGCTAGGATCTAAGAAATATATTAATATGGTTATTCCTACTAGGAGTACTTCTACCTCTATAGTATAACTCTACACATCAGGGTTTCCCACAAATAGATTATTATCTGTAATAAATATTAGCTTTTAAATAAGAGATAAATATTCTGGGATTAACTTATAGTTTAGATCTATAAGATTAAAAATATCCTCCTTAGTAAAGTAAGAAGAGGAAAGCTTAAAGATACCGGGGCTAGGAGGCTATAGGTAAAAGTTAGGTATAATAGCCTTAATTTCTTAATTATTTATCCCACCCAATATACTTTTACTATTAACTTAAGAAGGAAATAGTAGAGGGGATATAAATAATAAGGATATATCTCTAATAGGGATATTAAATATAAGTTTATCACTTATTAGGGGCTACTCTAATCCTAACTGGTTTTTAGTAGACATTTTACCGATATTTTAGGCTACTACTTAAAGCCTTATATATAAGGTAACTATCTAGGGTTTTTAAGATAATAGAATAATAGCTAATATTAGAATTAGTTACAATTAGGGGTCTAAAATATATAACAGCTATATAATTAATATTAATATAAGGTTATAGTAGCTCCTACTATGTCTTTAAATACAAATATGTATTATTAAAAAGGTGTAGATAAAGTATATACTATAGGGTATATATAATAAAGGCTGTAAGCTAGCCTTTTAAAGTAAGTTAATAAGAACCTTAAGCTTAGTTGTAAGGAGATCTTTGCTATATATTTATAAAGTAGTGGTACTAGCTGTATATTTCGGAGTATTATACCTTCTTAACTTCTTTGATTGGTATCAAATAAGGCAACTAGCCTTAATATTATTCCCAAAGTAACTTTTATACTATACTAAACCAAATATAATAAAAGTCTAACCCTCTTAGTACTAGTAACTAATTCTTTTACCTAATATAGAATTTCCAACTAAACCTTCCTTATAGCTTTAAAATAAGTACCGGCTAAAGGATACCAAAAAGCTACTCTATATCTTAGCTATATTAAAGTCCAAATTAATAATATAGAAAATAATACTTAAAAAGAAAGTTATTATAATCAAGATAGTAAGTTATATACTTAAGGTTTCGGGTTTTACCTTCCTAATTAAACCCAGTAAAGGATAAATAAGCTAAATCCTACTTGTATTACTTAGAAAAGAAAATAAAGTACTTAGCTACTAATAAATTAAAACCTACAATAAAGGCTTAGTTGGTAATTCTAGATATAGGAGACTAGGCTAATAAAGATAACTACTATAATACTACTTATAACCTTAAGCTATACTATAAATCTGTGGCTACTACTATCCTTCTAGGCTAGTAAAGCCACTTTAACCTAATTATTAAAACTAGATATACTATAATACTATCTATAGAGATTATAGAAGCTATATTTATAAGTTAAACGGGATAAATATATACCTTGCTCTGCTACTATACTAATCTTATATCAGGAAAAGAAATATAGCTCTATTGGTGGATATAGCTAAAGCCTTGTATAAAACTGTAAAATTATACTAAAATTGGAGGAAAAAGAGTAGGAAAAACTTAGCAAATAGCTAAAGAAGTATTAAAACCTTGATAAAACTATATGCTATATATTGGAATTATCCTATCAGACTATAGAAGATATTAATAAGACTAAAAAGATACTCTTAGTAGGCTATAATATAATAGGTTCTAATAGCTTCCTCTTACTAATAATATATTACAGTTTAAACTCCCTTAATTTATAGGATAATATTCTTCTAAGGGATATATAATACTATATTTTAGCTATGGCTTTAAAGAGAGTGTAAATACTGTAAGATACCGTTATAAAAGTGTAAGTAAAGGTTTAATTAACCGCCACTTAAGATAAGATTACTATTATATATGCCAAAAAGTAAGTAATTCCTAGCTAGGTTCTTATAGAGTAGAGGGCTAAGGAAGGGTGGTGCTAGTAGGAGTAAAAGCAGCAAAAGATACAGCTTTAAGGAAAGGCCTACAGCTTACTGTTTCTTCTAGGAGGGACTATATATCTTTCTTAGGTATATATAGTTACTTATAAAGAAAGATAGTAAGCAGGAACTATACTAGTCTATAATAATAAGAATACCCCTTTAGAATATTACCCAATTAAATATTATTATTACTCTTTTATTACCTTACAGGTAAAAGCTATACTAAGCTATTACAAATAATAGTTTTATCTATCCCGGGAAAAGGTTTACTGTTAAATCATACAAGAAGGCTTTCCTACTATCTAGGAACCTATCCTAGTATATTATACATATCTTATTCTATTAAGATAAGGCTATCCTATTTATTATATACATCTTGCTTAATCACAAAAGAGGCTATCCTATTGTATTAAATATATCTTATTCTATCTAAAAGTAGGTATCCTAGAAGCTACCCTATTACACTATATATATCTTGGTCTATTAAAAAGAGGCTATCCCATTATATTATATACATCTTGTTCTGTTAAATATTAAGAGGAAGCTACCCTAGAAGCCGGCTAATTACATTATATATATCTTATCCCGCTATTAAGGAAGCCGGCCTATTATATTATAACACCTAAATTACTATTATTATTTAAGATATAGTCCTTATCCCGATTTATTAAGCAAAGAAAATCCTTATAGTATAACTATATAACTTTATAACTTACTACTCTTACCGGCCTAAAAAAGAAGCTAGCCAGAAGGGGATTAGATTGTTTTTTATATTAATCACACCTGTAACCTTAAGGTTACAGGCTTAGAGATTATTTAATATTTTATTCTTAACCATTAGGTTACCTCCACACTACTATACTATATAGGTTATTATTATATCACATAATTAGCCCCTTTTTAAAACCCTTAGCCTAGGCTCTCCTATACCCAGACCAGCTTCTTATAAGTCTCGGGATAGTCTAGACTATAGTTATCCCTGGTATATTTTATAAAGACTTCCCACAGTACCTTCTAGTTTATAAGTTTACCTAAATACTATAGGCTTAATAAAAACTCAGAAAGTTAACTAAAGTTAGCAGTTTTCTTATCGGTCTAGCTTAGACCATCTTATAGATACCTTAAAGTAGGGCTTTCTAATAAAAGGCTTTTCTAATAGTATAGCCTACTAACTATTACCTAGTTATTATTATTTTATATTATACCCTTATTTTTCTAGCTACTAGTCTATATTAGTAGTAAATATAACCTATATCTTATTAACGTCTTTTAAAAGTCTAATAATATATACGGTCTACGGTAGACCTATATTCTAGGGGGAATAATATAGTAAATAATAATAATTTAAGTTTAAGTATATAATTTTAAGAGTATATCAAGGCAACTTATTTATTAGAGGGCTTAAATTATAAAAATAAAGCTTATTACTATATACTACTTAAGTTTATCCTATATAGGTTTATAAGCTACGATATCGGTAACCTGGTATAACTTCTTTAAATAAGAGATATTTTCCCGGTTAGGTGGTTCTTAATAGGGCTTATAACTCTTTCTCGGGTAACTTTATATTCTTAGCTTAAAGAACTTAAATATTATTTTCTTTAAGGATCCTAACTTATTAAAAACTCTATTTATAAGCTTATTATTATAAAACTATCACGGTTTCCCTTTAATACCTTCTTTTTAATTTAGTCTTTTATCTTTAAGTATTTACTTAAGGTATTAATATATCTAACCCGGTTTACCTGGGTATTAGTTATAATTCCTTACCGTAAAAGTTACTATAATAAAGGCGACATGGTACTAAGAACTAAGTCTAAATAATAGTTAACCCTTCCTTACTCCTAAGTCCCTATTAAATATAGATAAATAATAAGGTTAATATGAAAGATTCTAATATAAATAATTACAAGGTACTTTGTGATATTAACCTCTATATATATATTATAACCCCAAAGTTTTAATATTATAAGACTTACTTTACTTAGGGTATATATAGTTATACCACGGTAAATAAGATCTGCTCCAAGGTACTAGACTTCCACTTTGGCTAACTATACCTCTCTTATAACTTTTATAAATCTATCTTGGCGGATATTATAAATAAACCGCCTCTAGTTATAGTAAAGACTAGATTCTAGGCTTATAGGTATAATTCCCGGTAATATTATATAATTAATACTACTTAGAAGCCTTTTAACTATATTCTAAGCCGTGGTAAATAACGGAAGTATCTTCCCGTTAAAAATAGATTTTGTGAGATTACCAAGGATAACCTAGAGTAATATACCAGTATTACCTTCCAGACTATTATAGGCTTATTGGTATAACTTGTAGAAGTTTAGAAATCTATATTATTTATTAACCCTAGGGTATAGTCTAGTATATTTTGTGTTATTATAGTTAACCATATTTGGGAGATTTATAAAAACCGTTTAGGCTTTAGTAAACGTTAAATACCTATTACAAGACTTAGAAAGCTTAATAGAAGTATTAATAATCCTTCTCCTAATATTTTACAGCCCTAATATTAATAAATATATATTATTAGGGATAATATTGGTACTTAACCCTACCAGCTTAACGGTATTTATTATAATAAAGCCTGATAGATTAAAGTATAGAATATATATATTTAAGGATTTATATAGATATAACCGTGTTTTATTACAGTTAATACTATCTTCCAAGGATATAACTATCTTAAGAAAGAGTAAGAATACTAGAATAAAACCTAGTTAGTAATTAGGTTTCCCGTATAAGATATTTATAAACTACCTTTAATATCCTAACCTCTAGATACTAAATTAAAATGTAGATTTAATCTTATTACAAGACCGCTTTATTCCTATTTAAAGTCTTCTGGAAGTTATAATTACGTAAAATTAAACAGCTAAGTATAATTTAATTACTTCTACACCAAGTTTCTACTAACAAAAAAAAGGCGTAAAGTTATTATATTAATAGAGTCTTAATACTAAGTTCCCTATAGTAATATATTTAAAATATAGATAATATAACTTATACTCTAATAAAAGGGTAGAATATTAGGAAATATAACCCACATTAAGGTAACTACTTGTAAGCATAATAATTAGTATCTAGAAGGCTTGTAAACACGGTAATAGGATATTATCCCCTTACTTTATCTCCTCTATTTCCGCCAGATTAAAAACAGTATTAATTATCTTCTCTAGTAAAATAATCATATCTAATAAGAGCTTAGTAAAATTAGGTATTAGCTATAAGCCCCTTCTTGCTTAAATAGCCAAAGATTTAAGTTTTTAACTAATACTTTAACAAATAATATACCTTACCAGTATAAATCTACTACCTGGAAACTTTCTAGGGGTTTCTTTAAATAAACTTCTTTACTTTCTTAACGCTAAAATATCTAAGAAGCTAATATAAACTTAAAATCTTTAGGGAGAGGACTTCTAAGTAAGTAGCCCCGTATTATACCCAAAGTGGCTCTTAAACTATAGACTTTTCCTTTTAACTATAAGATGGTTCTACTATACTTCCCTCTCCCCGCTTATAAGTTAAAGCTCTTCTTATCCTATTTCTCCTTTTAGCTTAGTTAAACTTAAATCCTTGTTTTTATAAAGATATTTTATTACTATTACTATTTTATCTCTTTTAAAGTATTATAAGACTCCAAGTTATACTCCCTTTTATATTATTATAATAACTACTAATACTAGATCTTAAAGGTCTACCTAATTTATATAATATTAGAATACCTTCTTTAGTACCAGAAAGTCTAGGTATTATAATATACCAAGCCTCCGGTAGGCTTACCGTTTACTTATTACTCTTATACCTAAAAATATACTGATAACTTAGGTATTAAATCTTATTCTAAGAAATAACTTTAAGCCTAATAAATAAAGGTATACAAGCAGGAAATATTTATTTATCTTATTTCCAATAAGCTATATAAGAAGACTAACCACGATTAGTCTTATAGATATAAGTACCGGTAAAAGTTTTCTGGGGCTATTAGCTATCTTAGATACCATATATAATATTTAATTATATAAATAAAATAGTAGATCCAGGCTATAAGAAATACCCATAATTAGGACTATAATAAGTAGGATATTATAAGCTATAGCCCTAACCCTAATAATTAGGATAAGATAGAAAGGTTATTTTATATACTTTTCTATACCCTTAAAGTTTAAGATCTAGGTAATAAAGCCTATAGGGATAATATTTCAGATATCTTCTATAAAGTAGCATAAGACTTGGTCTACCAGAGTAATATATAGTTAAGAAGCTATTAGAAGTATAATCTACTAAACTAGTAATAGGGTTTATACTACATATATAGATAATATAAGAATACCTTTACTAGAATACAGATAGTTATAATACTATTATCTTCTAACATAAAAGGGAATCTAGTTTATTATAGTAATAATAGTTACGTAAATATTACTACCAAAACTAATTAATATAAGAAGGGTTACTACCTATTATAAGAGGTTAAGACCAGACTAGAGTAACTATTTTTCTTTTACATAGTCTAAAACATATACTTATTTATCCCAATAATATATAAACTGCCGATAATATACCTAACTATTTATTACATAATAAGTTTCTAGGACTAATACTAATATATATTAGGAGCTTTCTCGATATATCATGGCTTATATAACTACTTGCTACTATAATATAGGGCTTTAGCTACTTCTATTATAATTTAAGCTACTAACAGCTAGAGGTTATTAATAATAAGATAGATGGGTTAGTATTAGCCATTTAGATTAGAGAGCCCTAATTAAATATATCCCGGTATAGTACATAGAGTATAACCCGAAAGATAAAGATACCTAGAATAGAAATTATTACTTCTACCTAAAATAGAAGTAGTAGGGGTACCCTGCTAAGGCCTAAGGCTAAAAAACCAGGGTTTTATTTATATATTATCAACCATAACTTACCACACAAAATACCTAAAAATATAGGGTTAGCGGATAACTATTATTTAAATTTATGCGAAATTAATTAAAATTTAAAATAAAATCTTTTCTTTCCAAGCTTAGTGTTATTTTAATCTTATATAGTATATAGATTATCCTTATAAGAAAGCTATTAATTAGGGATATATAAGCTTTTATAATAAGCTTTAAATAAATATTACCTAAATTATTTATAAGGTTTAAAATAAAAAAATATTTATAAGTTTTTATTAAAAGCTAATTTTAAAAATCCTATAAGTTATATTTTAATAAGTCTTATTTATATAAAAGGT
>JADAZS010000324.1:0-26313 GCA_014872975.1 Diaporthe citriasiana | reverse complement strand
AAAGTAGCTATTAGATGATTTTCTAGTATACTATTCTTATGTAGGTATGTTTGAAAAATTTAAGAGTATAATTAAAAGTACTGGTAGTTTTAAGGTAAATAACTTACTAGACTGCTTATTTTAGATATAGATGATTTTTTTTTATTACCTTATTTTGGAAACTACCTTTTTTAAATAATAGTAAGATGTTACTCTATTTGAGAATCTCTGTATATATATTCTAATTAAGGATTTATAGAATATCTCTAAATAAGTAGAATCTAACTTAGATCTGATATTCTGGTAATTATAACGGGATTTACTTTTACAGGATAAGATTATAGTATTCCTTTAGCTTATACTATAGTAATACCAAGCCCTAGTCTGGCTAGGCTTAGGCTATAAGAATATCCTAACTCTATCTTAAGGGTTATATTATTAAGATTAAGTGGTTTAAGACATACTCTTTGTAGGAAAAAACCTTAAATTAGTAGACTTATTACTACTTAGCCTAATAATAAATTCTAATTCCTTATTAGTAATAAAGAATATAGTTAAAAAGTACTAAGGTTTATATAAGCTTCTTGGTACTCTGATTATATAAGTGCTTAAGCCCTAATAAGTATTACTAGGTAATAACGGCTAGATATTATTATCCCCTACCTGCCTGTTATTACTTACGATAAGCCCCGGAATAAACCTGGTATTAATTCTTCCTATAATAGTATATATACTAAGTAAGATTATAAGCTTATTTATAACCTTCTGGAAGAAAAGAATGCCTTTAATAGAGACTTTAAATCTATATGCTGGTAAGACTTTAAGTAAATATACTGCTAGCTTTAACTATAGGTATATAAAGTTAGCCAAGCTTAACTAGAAGGAGGAGCTAAAAAATAATATTACCAGCTTGATAAAGGAGTTAAGGTTAGTTACCTTAAAGGTATAAGGCCTTAAGCTTACTATGAGTTTTATATAAAGGGAGATAGCGGAGCTAAGAGCAAATAATTATATTTAGGTTAATATTAAAGAGTTTAAAAGAGATATTACCTACATCTAGGCTAGCCTTATTGAATTAAAAAGTAATACTATATAGGTTAGTTTTTTATAGCTAATAGAAAGTATTAATAATATCTAGATAGATTTAGCTAAGCTACTAAGGATAAATGTTTAATTAGAGATTACCAGACTTAAAATATATCTTAAAGTAGATATTATAGTATTATAGATAAATAATATCTATATCTAAAAAGAGATTATTAAGCTTAAGATAAGTGTATATAACCTAGGACCGAATTTAATATAGAGTACTAAGTTATAGTTTGTGTTATTAAGGAAAGACTTAAGGGTAGAGCTTATACCCCTTATAACTGAGATAAAAGGGTTACTTATAGCTATAAAAACGGCTTTCTTGAAATTAGGTGATAAAGGTTTTCTTGGCTACTAATACCCTGTTCTTCTGGGATAAAATTAAAGAGAGTATAAAGTAGAGCTAAAATGTATGGTGTTATCTTATATTTGTGTTTATAGAAGGCCTGAGAAAGGTTTTGGCGAGGATTAAGATTATCTCTAGGAGATCTTAAAGAGGTTTCTTTTTTTAGACTAGACTTATATTACTATTATACTGTAGTATATCTATATGTGTGTCTATTATTATCTAATAAGCAACCAAGATGGTGTGGAGGATAGTAATTAGAGATTTTATTTAGAGATCTACAAGGAGACCTGCTTTATCCTTAAGTCCTTCCTTAAGGGTATCTGTGATATAACTAAACTATGTGTATATTTGGTAGTCTTATAGAAGTTAGCCTTAGTATTATACTTATAGGATAGCCGGCTAAGGACTAAAGGGGCTTAGTATGTAGGGGGGCCGGTCTAGGTATGCCAAATGTAGAGGTACTTCCAGCAAGCGCCACAGTGACTTGTAGGGGGGTGGGCGCCAAGGCACGAAGTTACCGCTTATAGCAGGCAGGGGCCCACAGCTTACTTCTCCTGTTTAGGAACTACAGGCAGCAGGAATATAATCCTAGAATTAGAGTTTCTTTTCTTTTTAATAATGATAATACTACTACGAACCAGAACTAAGACCTTCTAACCTCCCAACCACGTTACCAACCTTGTGTGGTGCCGGGAAAGAGAGTTTGGGGTTAGGCAGGCGTGTTTTTAAGGAGCCAGTTTCTTAGCAACCAGAGCAACACGGAGCCTCGGCTTCAGCCCGATTTGAGAAGCCGGTGGAGAGGTGACGTTGGGTACTTACACGTAGGCGACGTGGCAATATGTCTGGTATTCTCTCTTCACTTAAAACTCATACCCATTTCTTTCTGCTCGGTACGTGTTTCGGTCCAGAGTTACACTAAGGAGGTATATTTTGGAACCACTGTGCATATATTAAACAGTCTGACACATCCAACTCCTTTGACATGAAGGGTGACAGCAGCCTGGGCTACAAGGTGAAGGGATATCAAGACCTAGGCACATGGAGCTTTATATCGTGTAAAGCTCATCTGATTTACACATGGAAGCTGGCCATTCCCTTTTCTTGTCTCGAAATATACAGCTACCCTCTGTCAAGAAAGGGATGTAGAAGAATAGAAAACATCAAGACAAATTCCCAACAACAGTAACCTTTCAAGTGTGGCATGCATGGCGTCTTCCGACCTTTGCGCGTAAAGATTCGGCCTGTTTTGAAATTCTCCTTCCAGCAAAACCGCCGACATTCTTAACATCCGCCGAGGTCGTATTGAGGTTGATGAACTTCAAGTTGGGCGTGATGTGTTCTCCAAAATTGGCGCCGTCAACCACATAGAGGACTTCTCCACCGAGCATTGTCAGCAAGACTTTCTGTTGAGCAATCTCCTCCTCCGAGACCTCGAAATAGTTGCGGTCCAGAACGATTACATCCGCAACCATGCACACCTCGAGAGCCCAGGCTACTGTCGGCACGTAGGAATTTAGCAGCCTCGATAGTAATCGCCCGTAGTGCAGGCTCACGCTCCATCTTCTTGCCTGGAAAGGTCGAAGTATTGAAAGTCGCGCCGTGGGATGCAGGGGAATGTGGGTTTTTTTGGGATGCCCTCCACGTGTGACTGCGCTTTTGAGTGCAAGGAACTCATCGAGAGGATCGATCTGTTGTTGTTCAGTACGCAACTGATTAGAGCGATTGACATCGGAAGATAACACAAGTCTTACCGGCCAGTCACTTCCGTAAATGACGGGACATCCACCTGCAGAAATGTCCACAAAAACCTCGAGATACAGCATGCGATCTGAACCCATGGTATTGAAAGTCAGCGGCTTCCAAGTAGCGCTTGGCTGAGCCCACTGGAAGCTGAGGATAGCATCAACACCGATTTCCGCGAAATGTGGCCAATCACCCGGACTGGAAAGCTCCGTGTGGGCTATGGCGGATTTATAATCAGTTATATTAGGAAAACCCTCTCGGAACTGCTCGACTGCACCCAGAACCCGTCGGACGGCGGCGTCGCCATCTGCATGAAGCTGGACATCAATGCCATTGCAAGTCGAAATTGACAACTTCCAGCCACTTGGTCTCGTTGTTCTTCTCGGACTCTGCGTCTATACATTTTTGCAGGTGCTCCAGAACCTGCCCGATGGCAAGGGCCTCGTAGTTGAGGCTACACCTGACAAGTGCTTCACCTGCGGCCCCTGTATGCATATGCGCGTCGATGAGACCAGGCATAACCATGCATCCGTTGACATCGATGACAGTGGTGTGCGAACCGATAAGAATCAGAACATCATCATCACTGCCAGTAAAGATGATTATGCCGTCTTTGGTTCCCAAGGCTTGTGCTTGCGAGGACGCGGTGTCGAGAGTATAGATCTTTCCGTTGCAAAGGACGGTATCTGCAGGAGTGCTCGAATTCTGTCCAAGTGCCAGTGTAAAGGATAATGATAAGAGCCAAGACGCCCTGCCCAATAAGTTTGTTCTAACCATCGTTAAAGCCAGTGGAGAGGGATCTGCCGGAAGAAACAAAGTTTCGTTACCCTAAGGTAGCTGACTGGTGGTCTGGGAATTCAGATGAATCGAAGAGATGTAGATTATACGAGCTTTGCCTCGGGTGTCTGCTTCGCAGCCACGGGATCTATATGATAAATCCGCGAGGCCGCGAGCCCACCCTGCGGGATAGGCCCGCGGCACCTGTACAAGAATCAAGCCACACTTTTAAAGCAGTGTATGCAGAGGTATGTAGAGTTGTGCAGATTTTGGCTAGACAAAGCGTAGTTAAGCCACAGGGGACTCTGCTATGACGTTTTCGAATTTTTTGAAGTGTGGCGGTGTTACGGAAATAATGTATGTGAAGTGTCCACTACTTCGCATCTGTGTGATTAGGATAATAGATTCGACGATTCTCCCCAAGCGGATCCGCATCAAGCCTCCCTTCCCTATACAGCACGGCGTCAGAGTCTCGCCAAGACTTGATTAGTGCCGCCAACACAGCTTTCGTGCGGGATAATTCTGAAAGGAGCTTCGGCAAGACGATTGAAAAAAGCTCAGCACGCCTTCTAAGGCTTGTGTTCAATGCTTGCTCACTGTGCTGTTATATGCAAGACTTCTTTATAGACGGGCTGTCCATGCCACAGCTCGGAGCTAGGTGTCATCTCAGACATTGTCATCTTAGGAAATGGGCCAGTTGGTCGGATTGATTGTTTCAACTTCGGAGGATATCTACCTTCGAAATGATCTGCCAATTCAGTAATTAAACCACTTCTCCGGGTTTTACACGAGTGTGTTTGAGCTGTGTCACTGAAGTAGCAAACACTTACAAGGGGGAAGGGAGTGTGGGTTAACTAATATAGCAGAAGCACAGGAATATCGAAATCAAATCAATAGTTCGAAACGTTGGCTTTTTTTTGTCTGGCATGACTTGAAGACGGTGGAAATAATGTCGGAATTGACAAGCGCTGACATGGTGTTAACATGATGTCAAAGTTGACATGGGGACAAGAATGCTCACTTTTTCTCTTCCTTTTTTAAAAGGAAAATGGAGGCTAAACAGAGTTTGGAATATACTACATACCAGGAGACAGCGGAAAGAAAAAATTCAAAGCAAGGAATGAGAATTCATCCGGAGGTCAAAGAGAGCAAGGTGGCGCCAAACAATTACGGAAGTCATCGCAAAGTCTTATCCACATTACCGAGTTTTCTTTCCTCCAGCCTAGATGACCGATGGGAAGCCTCTGCGAGTCGGGGGCGAATTTAAAACGCCCAGGCCCAGTGCCCTTCAGTAGATTTTGGAGTGCCTCCAGTCTCGGACCTCAAAAGGAACTGAACGCTTTTGAAGTCCAGGGCCAACTAGGTATTGATCCGGTTAGCGAGGGATCACAAAGTCTAGTATAGTGGTCGCGATTAGGCCAAAGGTGCCCGATTCTCATTGATAAGACTAGCGCTGATGCACACAGTTAGCATACTTACCGACTTGATTCTGCTCCATGTCGAAGCATATAGTGCTTTTTTGACCCTGACAGATAGGATGAATGGTCTTGGTCTGCATGTCGCAGAAATAGCCGTGCTCAGGGTTCACAAAGCTCGGCCCGGCTGACGTGGCGGACTCGCAGAGGCCGTGGGCGGTATGAGAAGGTAGGTCATCGATCACAAGCATGTTGCCGTACTTCTGCTCGAAGGCAAGTTTTGCCTCCGCAATCGAACGTCGAGGCTTGCTGCGTTTGCGGAAAGGTGTTGGCTCTGAGCGGTTCACTCCGGGAGCCCCCGCCTCGCCTTGGTTCTCATCATCCCTTCTAGTACGTGTTAGTCACCTGCTACGGACCCTGAAGTATTGCAATCTGTAACATTCTAGAATATGAAATGCGGGGCTCTGTGGAGGGAGAAGAATGATGCTTACTCGTGGTAGATGATATGTTCTGGGTCTTTGTGTTGATCTAGTTAGGTGACAAAGCAATATCTTTTAGTATATTCTCAACTGGATTTTCCAAGATAACATTAACAGGCTCTGCTAATTAAGAAGATCCTGCTCCTTCAGAGGATACAGAATTTTCGTTTCTTAAAGGTTGCCTCCCAAAACCCTCGGGGAAGTTGTCGTCATGAAACGTGTCAATTTACTTACAAATGTGGAAACTTGGTGTTTGACACATCGTGTGTGCCTTCTTCCCAATACGATTATCGTTTTCAATTGGTTTCATGTCAAGCCAATTGACCTGGAAGGCGGTAGCAGGCGCACCACCATCCTGTAGCATTTGAGTCAGCTGTCAAAGGACCAAAGGAGTAGTTCTGTACAAATTGGGAAAGGAAAGTGTTGTGAGTTGGCTATAGCCTGTCTCAAAGCAGCAATATAACAAACATATAAGGCACAGGCTAGAGATGGGAGAGGTTTCTTCTTGAAGGGGTTAAGATTTAGATCCAAAAGTTGCTTACTAGGTCAATCCACAGGCAGTTGGGCTACAATTCCCAAGTTAGACATGCATCAGTCCAATGGCAAGCAAAGTACATTCACTGACAAAGTGGCTGGTTCCCGGGACAGCAACCTTGCTGACTGATCTTGATTGTTAGCCAATTCGATTGGATGCACCGAGTCAGGAAGCCGGGGAGGCTAAACGTTATCAAGTGCTGAATAAAAACTTACAGTACCATGTGGCTATTGATGTATCGTTGCCCTTCTATGAGTTAGTCACCTGCTATGGAGCCTTGAGTATTGTATTCTGGATAAAACATAAAAGATGGGGAACTAGGAAAGGGGAAGAATAGTACTTACTGCACAGTCAGATCCCCAATCACCAACCCAGCCGAAACTATTAGAGAACTCTGGCCAAGATGCAGTAGCAAAGGCTATGCATTGCGCGTCGTAGTTGGCACTAAACAAAGTATAAACGGGTTGCCGCCCACCAGTTCCGGCCCAAAAGACCTGTGACGAGCCAGACTCGACATAACTATTTAATCTCAGCATTAGCCCGCTTTCCCACATGAATCCCCACTGAAGTTCACGTTGAAGGAGTGTTTCATGAGGCCGAATAGATTAGAGCTTACTATCCAGGATCAAATACTTCTCCGATCTGTCTCCCGTGGTAGTCGAACACTGCAGCATCGTCAGTTAGCTTTCCTAATATGAAGTAATGGGGACAAAAGAGACGGTTGAAATCAAAAGCAGCCGACCACCAAAGAATTGTTGAATTCAGCGCGAGCAACAATGCGATTACTGAACTTGGTAGGAAGTGATCATGAATGAAAAAAGAATGGTGCCCAGAACCTACTTACATCGAGCGTCAGGGAGGTTGCCACCAGCATTGTTCAAGCCATCGTGGTCTAGACCTGTCTGCTGCGTGTTAATCATCTGCTATGGATCCCAAAGTGACGCGCTTTAGGATGTTCCAAAGCATCAAAGATGGGGAACGGTAAAAGGAGAAGGATTGTACAAACGTATATCTTGAAGAAGGTGTTTTGGGAGGGCAACGGTGCCCTCGACCTTTCCGCCAAAGCACTGTTATCAAAATTGAGAAGGCGAAGCAGACCTTCGGAGATGCCCAGGGTAGTGATCATGTTGACGATATCTGTGCGGTAGAGCTCTGTGTCGGCAGGGCTTCATAAGGCAGTAATCATGGATAAAATCCGGGAGTTTCAAAATGCGGAAGCGGAACAGAGCAGCCTTTTCATATCTTGATCAGCTGCACACTGATGGGCACAAGCGTTTTGGAACTTTGAATTTCCAGAGCCTTCCCTTCTCGGCAAGGCTGTATGTAGCCTTTAGACCGGCTTTGCTACTGAATACTATATCGAATGTGGCGGTCTTGTCGACACGCCAGCCTCCGACGGTGCCAATCTGAACATACGGCCGCGATTAGAGGGTCTCTTGTGTACTCATTAGAGACTGTTCGGTCCAGGCTAAGTCAGCCCCTCATAATCCCTAGTCTGCTGTCTCCTCCAAACTGACTAGTTCAAAGACACATAACTAGTCGATGCAGGCGCCTGAACATATCTGCATGAGTGTTATGTGTGCAGATTTGGTTGTTCTCTAGAGCCATTTAGAACATAAATCAAGGTTCCTTCCCAAGCGCGATCCGTTTCAGGCGAAGTCCTATCCTAGAACGAAACCCCTCGCTCTAGGATATGAGGCTATCTGTGGCGGAACTACGCCCGTCTTAAGCTAGTAAAAATACGAGGTCCGCCTGAGATGCGACTTTTAGAAAGGATGACCCGGTCGTGCTCGGCGTGCGTCTGATTGCAAGGTACAGAGTTCTAAGCGTTTGGACTGTCAGAAACTATCTGTAGACGCCTGCCACTGACTGACGTCCTGAGTCCTGTATTCAATTTCAAGTTGATTGTTGGGTATTTGTGTAGAGAACAGCCATGTAACTGTCACATTTGCTAGCACAGTTCTGCTACTAGGCCGGCCTCCGCAGCTCTGATATGTACCAGTACAGATCGCACGAGGTCTGCCCTGCAGAAACGGACGTATCTCGTGATTATGGTCACATGGGTTGCCGGAGCGCTAAAGCGGCTCGCAAAACCAGCTTGATGAATTGGCCACGAGCTGGGGAGCTGTGTGAAGAGCAGCGAAGGAGCCCCAGGCACCCACCTCCCCTTAATAATTACTTGTGGCTAAGAAGTGAGAATGCAACGGTAGGTCTACCCTATAAATAGATAACCTGGGTAAGTCGAAACTACTTCGCCGCCATAACGGTCAGCCTGTAGCTTTTATTTAGAGCTGCAAACGCAACGAATAAAACAGATGCCACCAGGAAAATCGTCGGCATTTCTTTGGCTCCCAAATCCTGTAGTCGCCCAGGGCTCTCACTGCCTGTCGGGCATGGAACCCCCGTCCCTCAGTAGCAAGAAGAAGCCTACCCGCGCCTTTGCTCCAAAAGTCCGCACAGGGTGCTTGACATGGGATTATCCTTTTGCTTAGTCACAAGTCATCTGATAAAAGCCAATGCTAACAAGACAGATTGGCACTATTTTTCGCGAGAATCTCGTTAGTATCCAGTCTAAACATGCGGTAGAATCCGACGGAAGAAATGCGATGAGGAGAAACCTATGTGCCGGCGCTGTCGTGACTCTGCGGTCGTCTGCGATGGATACGCCATTGCCCTAAACAGCAGGTCCCTGGCCGAGGGCAATGGCGGGGACCAGCAGCGTGTCGGTCCGCATCTGCTTGAACCACAGCAGCTATCATGCCCTGATATCTTCAGCAATATCGAGAGGGGTCTGTTCAGTCGATTCAAAAATTACAACAAGAGCGCATTCAGCTCCCTTGGCCCGATTGAGTTTTGGGACCAATATGTTGTGCCTTTGACCACAACATCAGAACCTGTACGGTACGCCAGTATCGCAGTTGCGGCAGCACATCAGCTATTCTTGTTCTGGTCCGCCGCACCCGCCACTTCCGCCCAGACACCACCACAACTGGAGTATGTCACCATACAACAATACAACAAAGCCATTGGTTACATCAAAACGCTTGACACAATGGACACCACGTACGATATACAGTGCGTTCTGGTGTGTTTTCTATTGTTTGTGTGCCTGGAGAGCATGAGTAGGCGCTATTCTGAGTCGATTCGACACTTTAAAGCAGGGACTCACCTTCTTGCTAACTTGCAATTCAAGCATGATGCTGGAAACCTGAAGATGGCAGGGGAACTAGCCGACATGTTCGCAAGATTCGGCATTGGGATTTCCATCTTTATGGAGGAAGCCATAATGCCTCGCAGACAAAATCATGATGGACCATTGCACATCGATCGCGGGCCGAGCGTCCCCTTTTCCAATTTCAATGAGGCGTCACTTTCTCTGAGATGGATTGACGCCGACTACATCCACTTGATGTTCTCTGGAAGAGACTCTTCACTTACGGACAGAGAAGTGGCTTTTCAAATGTTGGAAGACCGGCTTACCATCTGGAGCTCGAGTTTCGACGAAACCGTCAAGGCCATGCAGTGTCAAGTCCTTTCGGATGCAGACCAGGAACAGATTATGCAAATGAGGCTTAAACGACGGTTGTTGCAACTCTTTGTGCCCTGCGATTCAACTTGCCAACCTATTTTAGCGCAGAGGTATTTTTCGACTTGCCTTGATGAGGCGGAAAATCTGGCCAAGCCTTTCACAGCTATGAAATGCCCTACGGTTTCTGTGGGCGGTGATCTGGTCGGGGGCCTGTCTTTAGTCACCACCCTTACGACCGATGCTCAAATTCGATCCCGCGCTCTTGACCTCCTCCGTTCGCTGAACAGGAGGGAAGGCGGGTGGGACAGTCGCGACATCATCGAGCTGCATGAAGCAACGCTCTCTCACGAGGATAACCAATGCTGGTGCACGTGGGAGGTAGAAGGATGCATACCGGAGTAAATTAGGCTTTTGGCGGGAGCTACACCGGCTATGAACGTCAACAACGCTATTCTACGCATGACTAGCTAGCTCATGATCCTCAAGCTTATGCTTTCTCCTGATGTCCTAAGCGTACACCTCGGCTCAGGCTAAGCGGCATGGATTTACTAACAAAAAAGGGTATTTCGTACCGCCCACACCTCTTAGACAGATGACTTTGCTAGGTATCAACTTTTGTTTGACTCGCCACGTTCGCTGATATGGCTGGCGCTTTGGGATCAATCTGAAGGCTGCTCATGCTTCCTCCAAGGCCACTCTAGACAGCATTTATGAAGCCTTACAGGTTGAAATCTCACTTTCGATGTAGATGCTGGCCTGATGCTGGCCTGAATCGTCCACGTCAGGATTCCAGAATCTCCATGTGATATAAACTCATCGAAGTTGAACAGACCGGCTGAGGTGTTCGGCCTTTTCGATTTGTTCTCAACATGCTATGTGAGCTCTACGCGTTGATTACGATTTGGAAGTTGCAATCAGTACCTAGGTACTCAGCACTGAATGTATGCCAGCACGAAGAGATTTCCAACCGCCCTTTCCCTTTCCAATTGATACTGCTTCAATCCAGCCCTAAACCTAGCATGCGGCCTCCTTGCTGAAGCTGCGGCGACTTCAGTCGAATCATGCATCGGTCTCACTTGCCACATTTTATCGTGCGTTGGAGAGTCATTGTCTTCTATATTGGCTATGGTACTCGTTTTCTACCCGTGAAAAGTAGTCGGCGGTGTATTGTTGAGAGATCATCTCCGAAGGAGAGTAAGCTGGCTGTGGCCGTTGGATATCCGGACCTGAGAAGGTTTCTTTATCGTAGCCGTAGTTGTGCTCATCCGAGTAGTAGTAGCCCGGGTGGTATCTGTGTGTGGCTTGCTCGGTGTAGTCAGGGTACTCGTCCGTGCGTGATCGCCACCAATCCCTGCTGTGCGACTGGGGAAAAGGAGCTTGGGGCTCGGTGTACGATCCTCCATAATAAACATCATCATCCATATCCTGACCATCGTCGGTGTAGTTCATACGTCGTGGCTGGTGTCTGAATGCCCTTCCAGCAGTCTCATGCTTGTGGGTGCTCTGGGACTACTCGTCGTTAATTTGAGGATCCGTCTTTCGAAGAACGGCAAAGACCGTCACCTACCGACATATAGTTCTCTGGCATCGAGTTGTACCCGGTGTCATCGACAGAACTTGGGCGACGCTCTGCCAAGTACGGCAAGTCCTCTTTGTCCACCTCTTCATCACCGTTGCGCCGTCTCTTGCGAGTGAATGGCACCCTCCATGGACAGCAGAACAAATCGCCCAAGAATCGTGTGACTGGCGGAACACAGAAAAGCAATGCAGCAAGAGCCAGAAACCCGAGAAATGCAGCACTTGCAATGGCCGGAATGTTGAGGTCAGACATGAGAGGCTGCTTCACAGTCCAGCTGTGTCAGCCGGGTGCACTTCCTACCAGCAGTGAGCAGTCCAAGAGGCCAGAAGCGCACCCGACCATCGGGATGAGGTGTGGGAGAAGCGAACACTGTAGGCTAAGCTTTGGGAAATCCAAGCTTTAAGACCGCCCGAGTGTGTTACTGTTGTGCTGGTAAAACCTGAAAAGTTGCAGCCCGCGCCGCGTTTGAGATTTGTGAAACTCGAGAGTCGGGCTGCAAGGTGAGTTGCACGGGGTACCCCTGGTCGGCTCACCGATCCACCACAGGCATAATGGAAGCTTATTTGCAATCTTCGCGCCTTTAATTTGCAGGGTTCGGACGATCACTGCCACCTGGATGAACTTGCTCGTCCAAATGCGGGTTCTAACTCAAGTCAGACTCCGTATTGCTTGGCCCAATTACGTGCTCCCGCAACAATCATCGTGACGTCCACTCAAGAACGAAAGAAACCAGGTGTCAAAGGATACCTCGCAGGATGAGCTGCTGCTTCGAAATTGATACATTTTGTCGAATTAGCGCCTCATAAATGGAACTCTCTTATGCATCCCTTTCGCTGGCTGGCTCGTTCCCGGCAATTGATTCCAGTCGCCGCACCCGAGATCAATGACGCGGGCGTTGAGAACTTTGTGCCAATAAGGAACCAGCTCACTTAGCAACAAGCGTCATCGTCGATCAAGTCCGCATATAAATCACTTGCATTTCGTTGTACCTTGACAGGACAACACCTGTAAAGATGCGATTATGCTTGCTCGCTCATCCTCCATCTATTCTCGATTGCTCGCTCCACGCGTAGCTTCACGAAAACCAAGCTGTCGCCTTGAATTTCCGAATGGCCCAGTAAAGACAGCTGCGGCAGCTAGACAGTTCTCCACAACCAGGATGTCTGCCTTTCTCACACCTTCGAGTGATCCTCCCAAGAAGGAGATGGTCTACTTTCCCGACATGACTACAGCGCTCCCGTCCAAGTCGTCTGAATTCCGACGTGTTCTCTGGACCGGGCTTTACTCGCAGTTGGTGCTCATGACAGTTCCTGTGGGCGGAGATATTGGAGAAGAGGTACGATGCCGGCCTAGGTACATTATCAAACTAAAAATCGTTATTAATAATCTCTAGATTCACACCGTGGACCAAATTCTTACCTTCACGTCCGGAACAGGGCTTGCTCAAATTGCCGGAAAAGAGCAGGACGTCAAGGCTGGAGACATGGTTATCGTGCCAGCTGGGACAAAACATCAATTCTTAAACACAGGAGCAACGCCATTGATTCTCTACACAGTGTATAGCCCTTCGGAGCACAAGCCGACAACTGTACATCAGACCAAAGAGCAAGGTGACAAGGAAGAGGAAGATGGCATTGATGTGGCACCGGAGTGGAGTAGGAGAAGCAAGAAACAGAACGAAGACGAGGGCTGGGTCAGGGGTGAAGAGTAGATTGCAAGTCGAACAACACGCATTGTTTGCGTTTTGGAACAGCAAATTCACGTACATATTTTGAAGCCATGACCGTGAGAATGCAGTGAATTGACCCTAAGCGGAGAACTCATCTATTTAATGCTTCATGTTTGTACATGCGGATCAAGCCGAACATCAATCCCAACTGTGCAGCTGCCTCATTCACGGATGCAAATTCGGAACACAGTTCCGCCGACCATGGGACGGCTTTGACATGTTTCCTCCTCAAGTCACACTAACCTATCTTCCGCGGCGAACCTCACATGAAAGATGGTGAGCCTGCTACTCTGATCGCGATTTATATCAACACAAGGAAGCCGAATTCAATTCATATGGGCTCGATTCAGCTCAAAGTAGTACTCAACCATGGAGATTGATGCCAGTATACCGTCTCCTGGCTCCCAATACCTACTCGGTATTCAGGGAAGTAGGGCACAGTCGTTGCCCACTTCGACTGGGAGGGTTAAGGATCTCAGCAAGAAGAATGCACCCCTTCCGCATCGGTGAATGTGAATGAATATATTTGTGTGCCAGCAGGATCTTTGACTCAAACGGAAAATTTAACTCACTGAAGGGTAATGCAGAGGCGCTTCCGCACCCTCCTCCCGCCACAAAAAGAAACCGACGCAATGACTTGGCCCCAATAATGCAGTCCAAACCGATATTCCGGAAGCCTGAGCATCGATACAGTAGCATTTCTGTTCATGTTGGTATTAGCCTCTCCGGTGGTCTGAATTTTTGACCAAAAAATGGCATGCGATTGGACATGGTTGGTTGTTCCATCCCTTAGAGGCAGCCGGGTATTGAGGATGGTGCCGCATGCCCAGCTTCATCTCAAATGCAAGATTAACAAGACTTTAATTCAGAGAGACAGGTCCCTGAACTTCATAGCTACTTCTATTTCGGGAACAATCATGTGTTCACGAAAGAATACGGAATCAAGTCTCGGTCGGAATAATACTATTGTGAAGCAACGCAGAGTCGAGCTGCAACTGTTCTGGAACTCCAGGGTTTTATGGATATAGGAAAGAGTGCTGCTGATTTCGAAGCACAGTTTGGCTCATTCAGAGATTTTTTGCGGTACCGTATCGATCTTCATTGATGAAAGCCGCTTTAAGTATTGTACATCTGCTTGTATGCACATTGAAAGATTATTTACGAGAATTCGAAACCTGCGACTAGCGCACAACCTACAGACATCCGTCCCCACACCTCAATTCATCTTTTCAAACGATTTAGCAAGCAGCGCCACCGCTGGGGATGTTCTGACACTTGGTGCTCTTCTTTCCACCGGTGACACTGTTGCCCGACCAAGTCCAGTTAGAGCAAGAACCTTTGCCGCAAAGCAAGTAGATGTTGGTACCAGAGGAGGCGACGCTACCCTTGACGCCGGTCACACTAAGGTCGGTGATGGGGACGCCTGTCGTGGGGGTGCCGGTGGGGCTGCCGTTCTCGTAATCCTGCTCGATGACGATGCCATACTTGGCAATGTTGCTCAGGCTGATGCCGTTGAAGGTCACGCCGGTGACCTTGCCAGTAGCACCAGAAACCGTCTTGATACGGACGCCGTTGTCCGAGTCGATGACCTTGCTGTTCTCGATGTGCACAGTGTCGACGACGTTGTTGCTCCGGCCGCCGACAGAGCCAATGGACAGGCCATGGCCACCAGTGCAAGAGCCTCCGGTAAACGTGATGTTGGTGCCGGAGTTGATGGCTGATATGTGTTAGTCACCTGCCGCGGAGCCTGAGGTGGTGCATTCTGGAGCATCTCGGAATATGAAAAGGGGACCTGTGACAGGAGAAGAATGATGCTTACCGAGGCAGTCATCCTGGTTGTGCACAATGGCGCCCGAAATCAAGATGTTCTCGGAAGAGCCAACGTCAAATGCATCCGTGTTGTGGCCAAGCTCTCCCTTGTCACCAGCCGAGTTGTCGTACGTCACATCAACGACACTGAGGTCCGTAGCCGAGTTGATGCTCATAAACTGAACTGGCCTGCTCCCTGTTAATTATCCGTTACGGAGCCTAAGGTGCTGTGTTCTGGGGCGTTCCGGAACACAAAGGGTCGGGACCCTCATAGGGACAGGAATAGGAAATTGTGCTTACGAGTTCTTGACGTTCAAGCCCTTGATGTTGGACTGCTTCAAGGAGTGGGCGTAGAAGAACTTTGGCTTGGTCTTTCCTCCGTTGGAGCCCTTGCCATCCCACCACTTCGCGCCGTTGCCATCAATGACGTGGCCTGAAGCGCCGGTGACGGAGATGTCGGTTCCGGAGACGGAGATGAGTGGGCCTTCCCACTCCTTGTAGCCGAAGGAAGTGGTACCTTGGAAGATGACCTGGCGTAGAAGGGAAAATGTTAGTGCAAGGGTCACCTTTCTTTGGACCACAAATACGACGTGCCTTGGTGCCGGTCTTCAGCTTGGTCAAGTCAAGTGTGGTGCCGGCGGGGACAGCAATGCTGTTCAGGGTGATGGTCGAGCAAGACGCCTTGCCTTTGGCAACGGCAGCAGCATCGGTGAATGTGCAAGCATCGGCTCGCTTGACTTCAGCCGGAGCGGCGTGGATCAGGGGCAGCAGAGCTGCAAGGGCAACGACGGGAAGCATTCTTGCGGGGTTTATTGTCGCAGATTGGAGCGGTAAAAGAAAGTGAAATGTAACAAATGGCGATATAGCAATCAATGCTGGGCTTCGGGGATATGAGAACGAGAGACTGGAGAAGAGCTTAGCAAGGCTGATGGAGCTGAGTCTAAGATCTGACAGCTTGGCAGCGGAACGCGCTCTTTATATACCAAGGACAGAGAAGCCTGGATGCGGACTGACAAGTATCAATCCTGTCTCGCGCCCACTATCTCCTATTGCGGCAGTGCCGTCCGGACTATCAGCATGGACATTTGGGCCGGATATTACCCAGTGGGTACTTCCCAAACGGGATAGAAAGTGCGGAGCGGAAGGAAGATGTATACCAGGCGGTATTCATCCTAGGCCCTTGCTGGGCCGTGTGCCGACGAATATGCTGTGTGGAGGCATCACATTACTCGCATAGTAGGTAAAAAGACGACGACGCGACATAGTAACTATGATACTGGCGTGATGCATGAAAGTGGCACTTTTGGGGTCTTCGATAGGGAGATTTTACAGTGAATCAGCTTCAGGATCGCAGACTGACGAACGATATAGATGTAGATGCGAGCGGAAGACGGCAAACACGTTACCAAACATCTAGTCTATCTGCGGTATAATATCGGACCAGACCCACAAGACAAGCTCTCGGTTGGGCTACTCATTGCCGGCCCTGGCCCTAAAGCAGCGTAGCATTCAAGGTCAAACAGAGCTAGCGAAGCTGGGGATCCTCTACGCCCCCGTAATTTAGAATACAGTCTAGCTCAAAGCCAAGCGAAAGCTTGACCCAGAGCCAAGTCTAATTTCTTCCATGTTACACGATTGGTGGAATCTGATGCATCATTCGATTTCCATTGGCGTGACCCATCCTAAAAGGAGCCTCACGTACGGCTTCCACAAGGCCACCTATCCAAGCCAACCAAGTCATGGAAACAAGTTTCGCTAATGCGGACACATGACTGAGGGAAAACGACGGATCCACATGTTTGGTGCAGCGAACGAGAACATAGACAGAAAACGCAAATGGAAAAGAGGATAACAGAAAGATCTGACGGTAGGTGGGCGAGAATCACAGTCCGTCCGCAACCCCCGACCCCAAAACACCCACGTCCGTCTTTGCAAGAAACAACCTGGCCTGGTGGGAACAAATATCTTCCTCATCATGGCCTCCTTCCCCGTCGCCCGCTGTCTGTGGGGCGAGCCACCACCAGCGCCACGATTTATTCCACCACTTGGATTGAAAGTCCTCTAAATACTTGAGTTTGGCCTACGTCTATGCCCTTCACCTTCTCCAAGGCTCGGGTTCATCGGAGTTTCGAGGGATTAAAGCATGAAAAGAGGCCCGCATGGGAAGCATCCACAGAGCGGAATTGCAGGGTTCAAGTCGAGTAGCTGCTTTGATACATACGGCAAGTATCTACTTATCTGTTGAGCCAGAATACACTCGACAATTCACTGTGCGTGTATGGTAGTACTGCCTAGGTCTGAGGCAATCGAGTGCTGACACGGCTACTGTGCTGCTGTGAAACGCTGATTGATATGTTGAGGATCCGAGATCGAGGATTCTGGCCCATTCTCCCCACTATTCCACATGTCCAGGTGCTTAGCAAATGCTTGTTTGTAGGCAATGTGGAGCTGCTGGCCTCTGCTGCACTGTCTAGAGCCGATCTCATCTCGGCTTTCTACTTCAGGAGGTGGGTCTGGACCTTCTACAAAATCAAGTCCCTGCGTGGCTCTTTGCTCGCAGCATTTTAAATCACAGTGCGTGGAACGTGGCAACTGCACAAGATTCCACCAATCTCTATGGAATAGTGAATTGTAGCATGAGGAGAGCGCCGCAAGCAACCTATCACATTAGTCATGCACACACCATAGCATGCATGCATTAGCTAGCTACCCGTGGGTGGCCCGGCTTTGCTTCACCCACTGCTTTGGGGGCAACCGAAGGTCTGACCCACGGGTAAAGAGAAACAGACCTGAATGGCTGTTCCTCCCACCTATCCTTGGAGATATGGGAGTATATTTCAATCACTGGCTTCAGCCACATTGTGTTTTTTTTTTTTCAACTATTTAGCCAACCTTTAGCATCCTTTATTAATTTCACACTTACTAGCTATCTACTATTATCTCAGCTTTCTAACTACTTATCCTAGAGCTTATATGTAAAGAAGATAATAGTATAGTAAATATCCTTAATATCTTTATTATATAGTAATATTAAATCTCCCTCCTAGTATTTATCCTTAAATATCTTTTTTATTTCTTAAAAGAATTTAGAACTATCTTTTATAATAAAGTAAAATATCTAGATTAGAATTATATAATTTTTTTCTTTTTTAATTTAGGATTTTAATATAATCTTATTATAATCTTTTTAGGTACTAATTAGGTAATTCTTAATAGATTAAGTTAATCTTATAAGTATTAATTTTCTTATTATAAATATAAAGTATCTTCTTGTAATAATATCTTTAAAGTATTTTTACCTCTACTAAAACTCTTTTAGGATATAACTTTAGTCTATATTTATTATAGGTAGTATTTAATAAAGAATTAGAATTACAATAGGTATTATATACTAGGTATAATAGATATTAAGTTAAAAGAGAAAGGTTTACTATATTTAGGTATTAGAAGGAAATAAGATTAATTCTTACCCCTTTTCCTACTAATTGTGGGGATTATAGCTACAGCTTATAAAGATTTAAACCCTTACCCTTCTATTAGAAGGCGGGCGTAATAGTAAAATACTAGCTTTAAAAGTAATAGGTACTAGAAATAGTATTATAAGTAGCTTTATTCTTAAGTATAAAGCTAGTAGTTAAAAAGTAGTATATAAGTAAAAGAAAGACTATTAACTAGTTGCTACAAGTAGATCTAAGGGCTAGTAAGGGTAAGATTAAAGGTAAGATTAAGGTTTTAGGAGCTTAAGATGGGTATAAAAATATTATTACTATAGTTAACTAGGTAGTTAAAAGGTATAATAATAGCTTTAGTATATAGTAATAATAATATATAATAAGGATATATAGTTATAATAGCTAATATAATAAAAAAAATAGCATGTTATATAAATTTGGTGGGTATACGTTTTTATTTATATGGTGTGGGTTATATACCTTTATACCCTCCGTTTTTTCCTCTGCGAATCTCCGCCTTCTTAAAATTAACTTAATCTTATAATTTTTTAAAAAAAATAATTAATTTTAAATTATATAAATTATAATATCTAGCTTAATTAAAATATTTATAATAATCTTATATTAGTAATTATTACCAATAAAACTAAAAGAATTATAAATAATAATATACTAGTAAGCTTAATTTAAAAGAAAATAAATATGTAAATATTAGCTATACTAACTTATAATAGCTTTAAGGGCTTTAAGAGCTTACTAGGCTTATAACTATTATAGAATTAAGTTTATAGCTTAGTAGAATTAAGTTGATTAAAGAGAAGTCCTTTGAGTAGCTAAGGGCTACTTGGAAGTGCTATTTATATGTGGGCATAGTGGGCCTGATCTGATGACACAAGTCCTACCAGAAAGGTAATAATAGTAGAAGCTGACTTCATTGTGTGAGTTGGTGATGGTGCAAAACCAAAACATACAGTTTAAAAGGCCAGATAATCTGAAGAAGAAGCAGAAGGTTATAGCCGGGCTCCAGAACCTGGTGACCGAATGTGAGCGACTACAAGGCTGAGAGAGACAGGAATGAGAGATGACAACTAGGTGGGAACACATGTCGTTACGAGTGGCTCTTAACAAGTCTAAACGAAGGAACTTGGCCCGTGTTCAATTGCACGACAAGCTCCGGGCCGCCATACCCACTTCAGCGTGAGAGACGGTAGATGTCCGCCCGTTCATGTCGCAGAGGCCGATTTCATACTGGAAGGAACTGCGATCTTCCTTAATCAAATGCAATGCTCGATACGGCGCGATACGAAGGGTCTGGGCCCCATCGTTGGGCCTCCGCCCAGCCAGCTGGGGGGCGTACGCGCACAGCCCAAAATGGCCAAGTTGCTCGCACTATCCCGGCCCCGACTGCCAGATCAGGTCTCAAACACCAGAGCAGCCCGAAATAGCATCATGACTGAATGTGAATGGGAGGATCGTGCAACTCTTGCATTTTGCAAGAACATTCTCGCATACACCCAATTAATGCACAGGAGCCATGGCTGTCCTTACATAAACATCTTAAACACTGGTATTCTATGCTCAAAGCATTTTATTAGTTAGCGTTCAATGCGCCTAGTGTTAGCATCATAGAACCACTAGGTTCTACTACAGCTCCCAAGGATCCCATAAGTTTCCCTATAGATACGTGTAGCCCTTACCCCTTTGAGAAGAGGTAACTACTCCGTACAATTTAGCTGGGAACTATACAGATCTTCAATAATTCTGGAGAAACCCACTATTCCTCGACATGTCCTTCCAGTAAGAATTCTTGGTGAGAAGGACTTCGCCACAAACTAGCCAATTAAATCATCTTTGCAGGGAAACTTTTGGGATTGAAGATTAGGTTGGTTGTATTGATGTGCAGAAGAGGAGAAACTCCCCACTCTGGTTGCTAAGAAATGGCTCCTTAAAAACACGCCTGCCTAACCCCAAACGCTCTTTCCCGGCACCGGCACCGGCACCACAGGATCCTTGTGAGCTGTATGACACGCGCTAGAACTGAGCCACAATTTAAAGAAAATTTAAGCGGGTGAGCTAAGTTACTTAGCAATGCATGATGACAGAAAAACCGATGATGCAGCGAGAGCTGTAGCAATACTGCTCATGTTGGCACTCGTGATGGATCAAGATATCGAGGGCCTCATGACGGGGAGGCTTCCAGAATGCACACAATCAAGTGACAGGTCAACAATATTGCGATATCTCAAATCTGTCCTAAGAACGGTGTTGCTGTTGCCAGACGTGAAGCAAGATCGGGAGCCGAAAGTGTAGCGCTGCATTAGATCTCGCAGATTCTTGTAAAACATGGAAAAGTTGCCGCGATCTCCTGAGCTCTTAATTCCGAGATTTTGTTCCTGGTGGTTGATATAGTACGACTCTTAAGTGGGCAATGCAGGGCTGATTGATTGTACCGGTACACTTTGTCGAGCCCTTGGCTATTCTGGACATTGGTCACTCATTTAGATTCGAATGTGCCACGGTAAATGCAGCGGTAGAAGTAGGCCGTGCTTGTGTGTAGCAACATTCTGTTCGGCCGTTTGGGCTGGTGAGACCAGAACGGATGAGGCAAATGCTTCTTGTGATCATGCCAAGACCAGAACCACGGTTACACACAGTTGTCCAGGGCATTCATGAAGGATTGCAGAAATTCCCACCAAGACACAATAAGCAGACAGGGCCAGAGGGCCAGAGCATTGGGTCATTGAGCTCCTGAACTTTTTTGTCAGGGCTGGCATGCTGACAGGAGCACAGGCGAAGGAGTGACCAGTCTGGCTAGATCTCATCGCCAATATATTATTGGCTTGGTCTGCCCCTGCCAAGCGATAACGGCATCATGGCTCCCCGCGATAGGAACTTACAGAAATTAATTCTTCACCAGGTACCGTAATCCAAGCCGGCATCTCGTCCAAAAAGAGGAAATCCGTGCAGAAACAACTATGGGCAACTGCCCAGCCTTGCCCGCTCCGCTCACTGCGCCATCTTTGAGGAGCGTCAACTGGTTGCCAGGGGTGGACAAACCACCATTAAACCGGGATCCTCGTTTCCCATCCGAGCCCCCCGGGCCCGATAATCAAGGATCAGAACAACCTGGACGTGGATCATAAGATCAGACGAAAACATTGTTCTAGAAACACTTACTCGTGAGTGGCCAAAACCGGTTGATCGACAGTCTGAATCGCCAAGAGGTAGAAAGATGGAGAAGGGATGATCTCGCGTACGCCGTTGGAATCAGGTCAGTCTCCTCAACAATCTTAGACGGAAGAATTGAACCCCTTGGGCAGTCACCTGTTCTAGTGTAGGGATATCTTTCCACTGTATGTTCGACAAAGTTCCGAGGCCCAGGATCCACACCTGGCGGCCCACAATGTTGGGTCGTATGCGCCTGTGGGCCAAGTGGAGGCTCTGGCGCTGCCCAGGACTCCAGGCGGCTTGGAACTAGGTAGTGCGGCACCAGTTGTGAGCCGCGTTTCCCCTCTGGATATGGCCGCAATGCAGTCTGACAAGGTTTGAGCCATCCTCAGCACGTGGGCTGACGCAGACGAAACATTGAAACGGGTGGTTTTGCTTGTTCCCAGCATCGCAGGATGAGCTGTCAGGGGCGCGCCAACCAGCCGCCTGTTGGCGCTTGCAAAGGCACATCCCTGGCTGCCAAGACCCCCTGCGACCGACCTTCATCAAAAACCCCCCACTTTCTTAGGAACAAGCGAGCCACGCCCCCAACTTCCACCAGTTGCCGGCCTGCTGTCAGCCCGGTAGAAATCTTGGTGTTTCGAGCAGACAAGCTCGTTTCCGCTTGTGCTCTTGTGCATCACCCGCAACTTCCCTCTCTACATAGTGTAGATCCCCTGCTGGGCCTGGGGTGCCCGGCCGGCCCACCAGTTGAGCCGCCTCGGTTGACTCCGGATGAGCGCCTACTCTGACGTCCTGCCTGCAGCCTCTCAGGAGGCTGTCGACGCTATGCCGCCTCCAGAAGACATTCCCGTGCTCGTGGTGGGCATTCGACGATTACAGAGATCCAAGCGAGCTCGCCCCTGGGCCAATATGCGAACACGGTGCCTGTTCCGGGATGGACGTGGGCGCCATCAAGCTCTTACACATGCGCGCACACAAGCCGACAGACACGCAGATACACTCCTAGGTATATATATATATATATATATATACGTATGCATACACCTCCGGCCTGACCACCATGATCCGATCTTCATCCCTTCAGCATTCATCTCATTGCAGGCCACACTCTTTGGTTCCTTACCACCCTCATTCTTTTTTCCAACCATCTGACTATCTTGTCATCTTCACTGCGTGAAGCTGGGACATTCATTTTTTCTCTCTGAAAGGCTACCTCGTCAACCTCGCATTTCAACAAAACTCATCAAACCCCCATCCTTCATCAAGATGCCTTCCTTCACTTCCAAGCTCGCCCTTGCCGGCGCTGTTCTCGCCTCCAAGGCTGCGGCCCACGGCCTTGTCCAGGGCTTCGCCACCGACGGCCAATACCAGGAGGGCTTCGTCCTGAACGACTATTACACCAAGCAGAACACCGGCAAGGCCCCTGCTAAGGCTGGCTGGTACGAGGAGGCCACCGATAACGGCTTCGTCGCCCCCGATGCCTACGGCAAGCCCGACATTATCTGCCACAAGAACGCTGAGAATGCCGCCAAGACCGGCTCCGTCGCCGCTGGCGGCAAGGTCGACTTCTGTGAGTCAACATCCACTTCTATCATGCTAGATGGTGGAAGAGAGCCCCGTTTCATGGAACCGAACACTAATCTCGCGTGTGATTTACAGACTGGACCGAGTGGCCCGAATCTCACATTGGCCCCGTACTGACCTACGTCGCCAACTGCGGTACCGCGGATGATGCCTGCTCCACCGTCGACAAGACCACCCTCAAGTGGGTCAAGATTGACGAGGCCGGCATTGACCTTGACACCCAGAAGTGGGCTGCCGAGGACCTGATCGCCAACAACAACACCTGGACCGTCACCGTCCCCGAGAACCTGGCATCCGGCCCCTATGTCTTCCGTCACGAGATCATTGCTACGCACGGCGCTGGCTCTGAGGGCGGCGCCCAGAACTACCCCTTCTGCATCAACATCGCCATCACCGGCTCGGGCACTGAAAGCCCCGAGGGCACCCTGGGTACCGAGCTGTACACCCCCACCGACCCTGGTATCCTCTTCAACCCCTACACCACCCTGACCGAGTACAAGATCCCTGGCCCTGCCCTGTTCGGCTCTGGCTCTACCGGCGGCTCTACCGGCGGCTCTACCGGTGGCTCCAACTCGACCACCCCGGCTACTCCTACTGGCAGCGGATCTTCCCCCTCTGCCACCGGCGGTGCCCTCCCTACTTCCACCGGCTCCCCCGTCACCGGAGGCTACGCCGACGGCGATGATGAGGAGAGCTCTTGCACTAAGGCCCGCCGTCACGCTCGTGACCTGAAGCGCCACAACTAAGCTGCAAGCCCCGGCTTGTGTTAGGTGTTTGTAAGATACGACTTATTGAAGGACATGAGTGGTTGGAAAAATCTACTTCGTTGAAATGTATATAGACTTTCTTTCTCGACATACCTTAGTGTGCGGCCCAACTTTCGGGCTGCGCCTGTCCCTTGTCAATATCCACTGGGGGCATCTCGAAATGCAATGCAGATACAATGAAACTAAACAATATCTAGTTGATTCGGTGACTTGATGTATCCGATCGTGAATATGATCAATTAGTAGTAAGTGGATTTAGATGTGTCCTCTGACCCTCGGAACATTACGGCCAGGAATTAGATAGCATGGCTTACCACAATCATGTTGACTCGTAATATATTCTGGAACAACGAAGCATAGCAATCTTCACAATGAGTACATTTGTAAACGCGGTGTGCAATGACAGTAGCTAAGCCCAACTGGGTTCAAATCTTTGAAGTGGTGCATGTGATACCTCTCAGGAGCGCACGTTTATCACCGGTGAGTATCTACGTCTTGCAAACGAATCGTAACTAAGTGAGGGATAGCTGTGGGTAGAACATTATGTGACACGATTAGATTCAAGCTCTACTGGGGAAAATAACAGACCACCGACAAGAGCTAGGGCACCACGCCAGCTGAGTGATTGATATTGACCGCGATCGGTCTATCTTTGCTCGAGAACCGCCAGAGGAGAGTACAGATAGACGTACAAATTGGACTTCAAGAACCAGACCATTTTTCTGATGATTTGAAGCAAAATTGGGGCATGATTATGGGAAGTCACATACCCAGGTACCTCGCAATAAAATCGTTTTACTGCTCAACTCACCCTGCACACAGAGTATGACACTTACGAGATGTTGTTCCATTGCTGTCGACAATTTTTAAAAATCTCGATCGATGGACACGAGATTAATCCGAGGCAGTCGTGCAATGCTGCATTCCAGCTGCTGTGTAGTTGCTGACTTGTAAGGAAGCTGTATTCACCTTTGGATTTTACAGACCTTCGCAGGCCCTAAACATCCATTGAAGATCAACTCAACTTGTGCCAGGCTAGTAAAGACCCTTCATGGGTGAAGGGTACAGATCGTTTTACTTCCAGCCGCGGCTTTTCCAATGCATCAACCGAGGTGTCAAGAATATGACATGTAACCTCAAGCTGGGGGCGAGAACGGACCGCCCCCAAGCCAAGATTAATTCTAGTACTTTTGCACGAGATAATAAATACTTGATCGGATCCACCTCCACGATACAATTTCCCTGGGCAGGCAGCCTTTCTGGGGAACGCGCAACATTTTCAGACAACGCCAGCGTTATAGGCACCAGTAGCACTTGAGTACACTGCTGGTGAGCACAGCTCCTTTCCAACGAGGGCATCCCGACCTTGGGAGCCACGACGTGTATGGACCTTGCCGACTAGCGCGGTCGAATCGAAATTCGCGCCAGGCGAATTCGGGCACGAAATAACAATGCAGAATTGCCGTGTCAATAACTCGGCTCAGCCGTTAAAGGAGTGAATGTCTTCGCGCCAGGCAATACCGCTCGATTGATCCACGGGTGAGTGGTGTTGGGTCCCTAGATAAGGACTCGAAATCCATCAACAAATCCCGTACTGGGCTCAAATGAGGATTGGCGACTTGATACTACGGGTTGCGGAAGGGCGAGCCTGATCAAAGGCCCGCATTTCCTCGGCAGGATCTGTGATTGATCTGCGTCAATGGACACGTGTACAGCAGCCAACGTCGGCCTACCCAGCTTCTTGCGTCGGCCTACCCAGCTCTTTCTGTTGGCCCACCCATACAAAGGAAATAGGTGTAAATACTAATAAAAATCTTGTATACCTCGGATTCTGACAAAGGATTACCCCGCCATCTGTATACAAGCCCTCTACACATAAGTGGTTTCGCTTTTAATCCGTATACGTACTCTTCTAAGCAGTAGGCGGTCCCTTCACACAGTACTCTACATATAAGCCCTTTATATACAAGCCTTCTACACACAAGCCCTTTACATACAAGCCTTCTTGTCACGATTTTAAGCATAGCATACCAAATAGAGCAAATTACCTACTTATTCTGGTCTATAGATAATAAGAGCAGGGTACTTATATTTATACTAAATAGAGTATCCCAAGGTAGGGTCCCCTAATATATAATATACCCCCTAGACGATTAGTAATTATCTAAATAACTATTATATATTCTTATTGTAGTATTTTAATAATAGGAAAGTATAAATAAGTATAGAATACTTATTATTACTTAGATTAAGCGATTAGTTTATATAATAATATAAATAAACTTTTAAATAGGAATAATAGAGTACTAAATTAATATAATAAAATA
>JADAZS010000323.1:0-26788 GCA_014872975.1 Diaporthe citriasiana | reverse complement strand
ATATATTTTATAAATTTATAGTATATATAGTTAAATAAATAAATTATAAGTAAATCCTATATAAATAATTCTATAATAATATAAAGGTATTAAGTTTAAGCCCAGCTATACCTAAATACCCACTTTTTTACTTAGTCTTTAGTTAAAAACTAAGTTAGTCTTTAGTCTTTTAGTTTTAATTAAATCCCTAGACTAAAGACTAAGAAAACTAACTAAGTTTTTCTAATACCCTGACTAAGATTAAAAGACTAAAGACTAACTTAGTCAGACTAAGAAACTAAGGAATAATTTTACAACCCTGTTAACTAGCCTCTAGATGTTATCTGTGTGGCTGCCACAAGGTAGACTATATTTTCTAACCCCAAGTTAACTGTATTCACGAATATACTGTTATTGGCACTATATAGTATTTAATACTGGGTCTTTAAGTGTTTACTACTGTGTGAAGAGACTACCTACTACTCGGAAGAGTATGTACACGGATTAAAAGCGAAACCACTCTTTCTGTGCCCAATTGACATAGTATCCCAAGCATGACGTGAGTACCTCGTGGAATATAATGGTCGTATGACTTTGCAGGCGCAGGCCTGTCCATCGTGTTTCATTGAACCGTTGGTGTTGCAGTATGACCATTTGTTTCCGGAGTAAACATTTGAAGTTTCCTTGACGGTTTTCACGAGTGGGAAAACCGGGCTGCCATCATGCTGGGTCGTGAGATGAAGACAAAGCCAAATTGGGCTCGCGCCGAAAAATTGCTCTGGGTCCTTTGCCAATTCCTCCCATAAAAGATCAATAATGACCTGTATGGTCGATCGCATGACAAGTTCTAGCCCTGAGAGTCTTTGGAGTTCCCGCGGGATTACCAACGCCTTGAACAGCTTGTCTGGATGGTCTTGCAGAAAGTCGTACACAGACCTGTGGGTAAAGTGGGGACGGCGTCTCCATCCAGGGGATACAGAGACTGGTAGGTAAAATGATTTTTCAGGAATTTCCAATAAGCCTGATGATAACTCAGGAAACCTAGATGTGAACTTCTCCACTTGATGAGCGATGTTTTCTGCGCCCATCGACTCATCGTGCTCATCGATGCTCCAACCACTGCTGTCGAGACATTTCTCAAGCATCGAATAATGAATCAAGGAGTAAGTACCTTCCTCATCTTGTCCGCCGATAGACGCAATGGTAGTGAATACGGCCCAAGCCTCTTTTCTGTAGCATTCTGGAATCCTTTTCAATGTCTCGGCCAAGAAATCATTCATCTCCTCCGGTAAAGTTGCCACCTGTTGCTCCAGCCGCTTGATACCTTGTTCATCATTGAAAAGTGGCGTCAGGTTTCCCATGTCGAGGACGACCCAGAGGAAAACACCTCCGGCCTGTGCTGCAATTTTCGTAGCCAGCAGTTCACAGTCTCTGGTAGTAAGGTACCCATCTCCTTTGAGTTTGAGGTCCACCAAGGTCTTGATGTCTTCTTTTGTCAAGGCGTGCAATTGCAACCGCTGTTTTCCAGGGAAAGTCTGCATGAAATCCCTGTCCTCTCGGCTCGATACACAAATGTTGACATTTTTAGAGTTGTGGGTACTCCAGTGGAGAATTCTTTCGGCAATCCTTTTGTGTTCATGTTCTCTAGTATTCTTCATTTCATCCAGTCCATCGATCAGGAGAAAGAAGTGATAATCGGACATGGCCAGAACTGATTCCAAAGCGGCGAGAATCTCTTGAGGTTCAAGCATGACGGCTGTCGAGTGGCTGTTCGTCACACAGTTGATCAAGGTGAAGTTTTGGGGGTCCCAGGTTGGGTGGGCTTTGAACAAAGCACTTGTAAGGTAAGGCTCCCGCTGGAGAATCTGAAATATTAGCGTCCGAGTGAGGCCCTCGAGCTCGTTCTGGAGACAATTGGCCTCCGCTGCTTTCCAAAGGTAACAGCTGGCTCTAATGAGACTCTTGTGGTTGCCAGCCGCCCATTGCTGCAGCTTCAAACCCGCCTCCTTGGACTCGTCGATGAATTTCATGAAAGTACTCTTGCCACTGCCCGGCTTCCCTGTAATGTGAAAAACACCAGTTCCAGTCCGAAGCCACTGTCTGAGTGAGATCCTCAAGCTTGGACTCAGAGTCTCCGGGATGGATTCGTTCTCAACCAACCACGCAAAAGTGTTTCCAGCGGCAGCGGCCACTCGGTCTCTTCTGCCATGCATGCCGGAAAATTCCAAGGCATCAAGTATCTTCTCGTGGTTTCGCCTCTGTTGGCTTAAGAGCGGGTCTGCTTCCCGCATATCATGGAGAAATGACTGGAGATGTTCGACTTTGTGCGAGGCTTCAACGAGTGTGCGAACTAGATTACGAATATTTACTAGGTCGGCCGAGTGATGTTTTAATACTCCGTAGAATAACTCCAAACTATTGCTAATTTCGAATCTAAACAGGATACAAGTATGGCGGTCAGCTTTCACATACGCTCGGATTCGAAGCGACTCGTCGGATTTGTGCCACTCACCTGAAAACTGCCTGGTCGAGCTGTATGGAGCAGCTTTCCCAGTCTTTGCGGAGCTCTTCGACCGTCTCTTTCTGCCATACTGTCTGAACAGCTGCTCTTATGATTTCCACTAGCGTTGACCCTTTCTTCTCAGAGGTAATCGAGGTGTTCTGAGCCTTCGTTTGACGGAACAACTTTCGAAGCAGTGCTCGACCTGTTGACGAGTCTAGTGCGGGTTTCTCGTCTTACTCGTACGCAGCATTGGTCTTTCTCAATACATCGGCTATCTTTTTCGCGAGCTCTTCGCACCCATCGATGGTCGCCCGAAGCTGCTTCTCGGAACCATTCAGCGCTTGATCGTCCCCAGTATTTGAGGCGTTGGACTGGAAAGTGTCGGTGTTCTCTTTAAGTCTTTTGAGACGGCCATTGGAGTCACGTCGGCGAATTTTTGATTGTCCTCAATGGCGCTACTTGCACTCTTGTGGATCTGCACAGCGGTTGAGATGATACTGCCTGAGAACTGGACAAAGCTGAGGATGGCCGAAGTCGTTCCTATGATGGTGGCTGGGTCCATGGCCACGTCGAACCGAAGTAGAAAACTGCGAGAACCAGCAATTGAAATGTGGCACCTCGCCGTGCGCTGCTCTTGGATGTATGAAGACCAAAGAGCACTGTCAGAGAGAGTAAAAGTTGTTGATGACTATTCAGCAGACCCCGTGTCAACGACTTGACAACAGCGAATTTGATGGGAACGAGAGCCAACTAAGCACGACCTAGGAGAGGAGGATCCTGAGAAATTCTGATCACCACGAAGGCCAAAATGAACACTGCAATGGCGTGGGTCGCTGCTTGATCCATTGGTCCAATCAGTGTCGCACTGTAGAACATAGATGCATACAAGTGCTTACGCGAATGTACTTGCGTTGAGAGCGGGCCTGTCCAGCCGCCGGATCGTGCGGGGCCGCAGAAAGGGCTGCGGATATGATTCCCATATTGCTATCGCTAAGCTGCGCCCTTCAGGTAGTAGAGTAGGAATCGCGGATGTCGGAAAATCAGACTCCAGAAGGTGCACTCGCTTCTGGTGTCAGATATGGTGGCGAGACCCCAGCGATGTCTCTAAGTGAAGGCACTGCCCGTACATTTTGCTACGTACGTAGCCCTTTACACCGCTTGAATGAGCTCTCTAGGTATTTGGTAAAACAATGGTCGTGCATTAGAAGTTATCTAAGTTCGTGACTAGAGTATGTAACGAAGCTGATGATAGAGGAGCAGATTTTCCACGCAAATGTTCAGTAGCAGGGCCCCTAGTAACCACCCGAAACAAAGATAAAGCTCTGGGAAGCAGGGTCGCAGGTCTCTCTTCGACAAGTGACCAACAATTTTAATCTTGACCATGATGATTATTATTGGGTAACATTGAATGAAAGATATCGGTGTTGTTGTGTCTTTGGATTGCAAGCTTCTCCGTCCTGGAATCAACCCACTCCTCATGCGAACCTCGCAAGCGTAGTTGCATCGTACCTAGGCAATCTTGAATAAAGTGCGTCGTTGCAGTACGCTATGCTGAGGACAAGGAAGAGTATTTATGTTGGTCTAATCAGAAGTGAGCGTGCCGATATAATATAACACTTTGTCACGGGCTGATTACAAACATCCAAATTTATTGACAAGCGATGAGAACATTCCGCTCACCTTTGCTCAAGTCAGCCACTCCAAAGGCATGTCCTCGCTGACCGTCAACTTCGTATCCCCAGTCACCTTCCAAAGTCCAGATGCCTTGTGCCATTTCCATGCGAGCCAAGCAAGCGACAAAACAAGAACCGCGCCTCCGACCCCTGTGCCCACACCCCACCACACCCGCACGTCATAGTGTTCCTGGTAGAACTGCCCGTTCTCGAAGTCCATGTAGCCCCCATAGCTCGACGGACCAAAGACACTAGACTTGCATGTGCAGTTGTTCAGCCCTCCAATCGCATGCACTATCATTATCCCCGCGATCATAACAACGGCGAGGGCATTGGGCACCATCATGGCCTTCCGGATGCTGACCCACGGTTCCTGCTGAATACCAAGCAGTATCCACGAAGGAAGTGTGAGTGCATACCAGACGACGTACATGAGTGAGCGACACCCCAAGCCGACCGTAGGAGTGTTGAACGAAACCATGAATGCCATGGCAAAACTGGTGCTGACAACGAATTGGCTGATGGTCCAGACAACATACCAGCCCGCCGGGCGGATCGTCAGAGACGTCTGGAACTTTAGGAAGTCATCTCGGTCGACAAACTCCAGAAGATTGATAGGGGCCTTGCCGCGGTTGGCAATCTTGTCCAGAACGGTGTCAGTCACGCCGCAGTACCGCAGCGTGCGCCCTTGGCCCATGAAAGCCCCGATATCAAAATCATCTGTTTCGTCCCCGTCGTGCGTGCCGTTCGGAGCCCGCCACGGCTCCCACGCCTGCACGCCCTGCGCGAATAGGAGATCGATGTTGAACATCCAGCGCTCGATGAGTACCTTGCATCGCGTGTCCGAGGTCGGGTTTCGGTCCACTACCGAGGCGAACACCACCACGGGGACCCATGAGAGAAGCAGCCCCAGCGCCAGTGAGTGAGCCGTGGAATTATCTCCCAGTGTGGCAAATGCAATAACGATTGAGAAGGCGAAGGCGATTCCAAACCAGATGATGCTGATATAGCTAGTCTGTGTCAGTAGCCTGCTGCGAGGACTAAAGTGATGAATTCTGGAACATGGCAAAGTTCTAGAGATAAGAAGATGTAAAGCACGGAAATTACGCGTACATTGGATAAACGCCTTTGCGCCTGTATTGCCGCAAATGGAAGGCGAGATGTTTGGTGAGGTGAACGAGTCTCTGACGCATTGGTGGTGTGAGCTCCGGGCTGTCCCTCCGTACATATGGGAAGAGAATGCCTCTGAGTAACGCGGTGTCTCTCCGTCTGTCCTGCTCCTGCTGACCCTTACGACGTGGATACTGATATTGATTGATGCAGCTCAGTATGTACAGCGCATCCTTGATCAGGTCCTGGTCGTCCCGCAGGTGGAACAAGTAAGGGAAAGACTGGCACCTCGCAATCATCATTATATTCCACATCGTCGTTGTCAATGCTGCTGCTGGCGCGCCTATCCAGTTGGCGAATGCCTCTGCGTTCTTGATCTTTCTGTACGAGAGAGACTCATACGGCAGTTGACTCATGAGAGCTAAGGTCGGGAATATCCAGGTCGTGAGGATCTGGAAGGCGTCTGTCACACTGTAGTATTTCGGTGTTTCACCGCACATCTTCTCGCAGCCATTTCTCGTGAGTGTGAGTGGGCGTGTGTCGGCATCTCCTCTGAACCCACGGAGAGAGCCGTGGTAAACCACATCGTATCCATCAATGAAGATCTGGCCATTCACATCGCTTGAGTCATTTAACAACTGCGTTACTTTGTCCTTACATTCTGCGAAGGTGATGGCAGGTACGGCATTTACCAGGAGAGCAGCGACTGCAAGGAAGGAAATGAGTGGATGCTGCGAGCCCGCAGAAAAGGTCATCATCACGAATGGCGGTACATCTGTCGAGATGCATTGGGACAGACAGCAGCTACATGTTTGAGTTTAATAACCGCTCGCCTCGTGGCTTTGAGCCGCAAGCTGCGATACGTGTCACGCAGATCGATAGTGTGACTGCTTAAGGGATTCTAACCCCGGCTAATCTCGCATTTTAAGTGTCTTGGTATTGGTGGAACCCGACATGATTCGACGATAAGCAAGTTTCTCTGCTTAACATTCAACGTGGCGTTCGCCAGATGAGCAGTTCAGCCGCAAGATAGCCCCAATTCAGGGACAGGCAAATGGACAGGCAGATTTGGTTGGATCTTCTCCGAACTGCTTTCCCCCTTTCCAAGCCAGATTCTAGACACGGCGCTTTGACGTTGGCGCTAACCCCCATGTCTGCATATCAATGAACGCCTCTACGGGCAAGCTATTCCGTGTCATCCAGCCTCACTCTTATTGGTACAAAGAATGACCATGCAGAAATCGTAATAACAATTGGACTCGGATTCCTAATCTTCCCGATGGCCTGATCCGCGCCACCGTTTGCTTCTGCTACCTGCAGACAATCCGAGCCTGACTTAGACGAGACCATGCTTCGCGAACGCTTCTGAAGAGCTTCAAAGATAGGATAGCAAGTTACATGAATTGAGACCTGGGCCGAGACAAACATCAAACTGAAGTTACAGAGACATGGAACGGGGCAAATGGACTTCCTAGTCCACTACCTGCTTCTTATGGTAACCCCTGGCCACGTTGTGGCGTCTCGGAACGACCCAGATGAGGGATATAGAGAAACTTAGCACGTGGCTGAGCTCGAGGAGAGAGCAAAATATAAGATATGACTGAATGAGTCTGTAAACAAATCCATAGCTAGAACGTTACGTCTTTTGTTCATCACGTCATAAATTTAGCATTGCAGTGAGCTGACACCTTTCATAGCCTCCCTCTGAAATCAAGGTACAATTCAATGTTCGCCCTTCAACTTTAAATTAGCTCAGAGGCTTCCATTCGCCGCTGGAGATATTTACTTAGCCGACATTCCATTTCGATATCTAACCAGTATATATTGTGCCTTGCCGCCCAGCTTTTCAGATTAGGGGCCGCTCAAACAGACAACCATATTTGGTGACTATCCACCCCATAGGAGGTAGACCAGAAAGCTGCTGATTGTAGTAGCAAGTTGGGGGGTCTGAAAGATGTTGTATTAAAGATAGCCCATCTAAGTGACTAATAGACTGTAAAGTATCTAATAAAGTAAATCTGACCCTAACCCTGGCACCCCTAGGGGGCTACCATAAGTACCGGGTATAATAAAATATTATTATCCACAATAAGTTAAATATAAATATAAAAGAAAGTAAATATAAAATTTTTTGGTAATAAATATAATTTAACTTTTTTTATATTTAAACTACTCTATTTTATACTTATTTATCCCACTATTAGATTATTAAATTATTATTATTTATACTATAAAGCCAAGCCTTTTCTTTATAACTTTTATAAAATACTATATATAGCTAAGAGGCTTTTCCTTCTAGGCTGGTAATAGGTTATTATTAGAGTTAGCCACTAAAGCTTTAGCTATAATAGGGTTACTTAGGTTAATAATCTCTATAATAGGGTTTATTATAGTAGTTAGTAATATTACTTTAGATTTAGGTATAAGAAGTATTATATACTTAGGTTTAATAAGCTTTTTAGACTTAATTACTATTAGTATAATAGTTTTAAGTAATAAAAAAACTATAGATTTAATTATAAGTAGTATAATAGTCTTAGTACTTATATTAAGATTTTATTTAACTGGTTTTATAAATAATACCTTTTTTATCTATCCTACCTTTAAATACTTAGCCTGGGTCTTAATAGGTTACTTAAAGGATTAAATTAATTTCTTGGATTTAATAAGTATTATCTTAACGGTAACCTATTTATTATCTTATAAACTATAGCCTTCTTATTATACTAAGTACTTAGTTATTTTTATACCACTATAATAGTTAATTATCTTATTAAAAACCTACTTTACCTAGAGTAGCTTAGTAATAATTATATTATCTTAGTACTTTACTAGTATTAAAGCCTACTTATATTAGTAATAGGGATTATTATTTATCTTATAGTAAAAAAGGTATTAAATACTAACTATAAGGTATACCTACCGGTTTTAAGTAGTCTTATTAAAATTAAGCCTATATATAAGAGGAGAAACTTTCTTAATAATAATATAGGGTCCCTCTTATTTTAGTATAAGCTTTTATATAAATTAAGTGGCCCTTATGTGCTGGGGCTTCCTGTGGCGGAACTTCTAAAATTGAGAAGTTGGGGCGCTCCCCGCAGCTGCGCCACAATTTCGCAGCCGCCTGAAGTACCTTTCCCCGCCAGATCATGTACCTCTCCGCACACAGCCTTCGCGTATCGCCATGACCGCGGGAACTAACCTTGGCTTAGACAGATGACACGATGTGCCTAAGGTGTGCCCAATCCTCACCATGCGCAACTGCACGCAGTCGTTCTGAGCAGCTGCTGTGTGTAATGATCGTGTAATCGTTGCGGACAATCGCGCCGCCTGTGTGCTCAAGTTTCCCTGCTCTGTTGTTATGTGCCGCCAGTCACGCCATGTTTGACCCATGTCCTGACTTCGACCCCCGGTCCTTGTCCCAGCATCAGGCGTCGCTCGCCAGGAGAGACGGGGAGGCAGGAGAAGCTACCATACAGACAGAACAGACGGCGCAGACGGCGCAGATACAGACGCTGACGCCGAGGCCGTCCATCCCGCCGTCCATCCCGCCGTCCAGACGTGCCCCGGTACCGGCCACCCCAGACGAGCCCGCCACGCCTACTACAACTACCCAGCCGCCGACGACCTTGCCCTCGTCCACCCGTACAAATGTCCCTGCAAAACGTATTAGGACGAATCACGGCTTAGAACAAGGTCTGCAAATCGCTGGGACACAGGGCGATCGCAGCATAGGCACACCCAGCCCTACAGACACCAGAGAGGCGAGGCCAAGATATAGCCTCTTCTTCGAGACCCCGGTCCGTCCAGGTACGGTGGGCTTCCGCACAGCCTACCCGGTCCACATGCCGGGCGCCCCGGGCGACAGGTGTAGGCTCTGTGCATCAACCTCGAGGGAAGTGCCGAGACACCGATGCAATCAATGCCCGGAATTCTACCTCTGCCACAAGTGTATCAAACAGGCAAGAGAAGTGCACCCCGGCCATACCTTTCAACTAGACCCGGCCGAAGTCGATGGTAACGTGACTGATGAGCATCATGGGTACACCCCAGACGCGCCGGAAACATCCGGCAGGGACAGCCCTGGTATCAACATGCCTGCCGAACGCCGCGACTCGGGTTCCTCCTCGTCGCTCTCGCCGCCACCATCGCTCTCCGGCGCCGGTACGCCCGATGATTCGGTGGCCACCGGCGGCCCAAATCAATCTGTAGCATCCAGCCAGGATGCCGAGATCGACTACTTCGACGCGTTGGACAGCCCCGTTGCTGGCGCAAGCAGCGAGGGCTCGGCGGGGGGACCACGACCTGCAACGTCGTGTAGCTTCTGCCAGAACGTGCTGCCGGAATTGCGTTACGAGTGTCGAGACTGCCCGAAGACGTTTTGTCACCGATGCCACCCCTTCCATGACAACAACCACAAGGGACAGCTGGTCTTCTCAGCTGCCGATCCCGAGAACAGCCATTCTAATGAGGACAGTGGTCCCATAACCCTGTCTAGCGGTTCGGTCAGCGATAAGGGCACAACAGAGCGTGAGGATGAGCTCGACCAGGCTCGCCGCGGCAGAGCCAGGGTCCAGAAGGGCAAGGCCCGTGCGACCAGGTCCATAACCGCAGACAGCACCGGGGGTAAGGCTATTGCCAGCATCGAGAATAACAAGGACGCAGACAGCGATAGCAGCGATGGGAGCAACTTCAGCAGCGACACCAGGCATGTTGCTGGGAGAAATAAAAAGAGCAAGGCGAGAGGCCCAGCAGTTAGGGCATCATCGTCCCGGAGCACGGTCATCACCATCCGCATCCCTCACGGGCGGATCGGATCTCCAGTAAGTGCCAGATCCTGTTCCTTGTTCCTCAACAGGCTAACAAAAAGTAGGCAAGGCTAGAACGCGACCTAACTGCAGCCGCAGTAGGCATCATCCAGAATGCTGTTTCGGCTGCCGGCGAACCAATCAGTGCTGCACAGGCAAACAAATATCTCGACTTTGACGTTGACCGAGCGTGTGAGAGCGCCAATGCTGTTCCGACAGCTCGAAATAGAGCCCCCACCCTCCGTCAATGGACTGACAACGATCGTCATCGACTTCAAACGCTCATAGACCAAGGGTATACGTATCGTGCAATCGGGCGTAAGCTTGGTCGAACAGAGCGCGCTGTGTCGCAGCAATGGCAAAAGCAGAAGACCACAGGGCCTGGCAGCCCACAACACCGGAGTCAACCAGGTATGGCATGGACCATGCATTATCCAACATGTAGATGCTGACTATCAGGGTACACAGGTCCCTCGTCAGTTGCCACGAGGAGCCACACTAGCGGCGGCCAGTTGCCGACGAGATCGACAGACGACATGGGGAGGGCATCTCCTATGGTCCTGTCAGACACACCACTGTCTTCGGAATAATTACACATGCATTTCCAATAGCCTTATCTAGATCCGAGCAGATGGCACGTCCAGGTTCGTGACTGGACACTGAGTGAGCGAAGGATGTGTCATGGTGGTGAGCACAGGAGATGACCCGGCACGTTCCCAAATTTGTCCCCACCGGGACAAGCGAGATCTGTAGGTACATCTCAGCAACCATGTCGCACATCTTGCGAGATTTATAATACAGAATTCATTACCTACGCTCTCTGTCTGTAAGCATCTGCTATACATCCTTCATTTGATCTTTCCTGCCGGCAGGGGTTAGGAGCCAAGTATCAATGGCGATAGTTTGACAGGCATTCGATGCCTGCCGCGGCCCCCCTTCCCGAACCCGGGGCGATACGCGACTAAGTAGCGCCGCATTAGTGCCGCGGCTGACGGCTGTTGACAAGCTCCAAAGTGCGCCCCAAGTCAAGAAAGACGTCCCAAACTTCTGAACTCTCCACATCACGGAACTTCGCACATCACGTCGCAGCCGCAGGCAATGTCGTCGCTTGGAGATGGCGCACGAACAAAACCTGTCGGAAAAGCATACATGCCACCGGCAGCAGTATCCTTCCCCTGATGCTTCTTTCGTCGACAACGCCACGCCTGCGCCGCCGTCCCCGCCGCCATCATTGTCTTCGACCTCCGCGTCACCGCGTCGCCAGGCCGCATCGGCAGACGCCCTCCCGCCCTCTGTTGTTGCAGCTTTCCAGTGTATCCGGGAGTCATTCGAGGACCGATACACCGGCCCGACTTGGATCAAGTTCCCCGACGTTTCTACCGACGAATTCGACGCCCTTGTCTCCGCTGCCGATTCCATAGGTGCTTACAAGCAACGCTACGACTACGATCCCTCCGATCAACTCCTTATCTTACGAATGCCAGAGGGCGAACCGCACGCCTTTACAAAAAATGGCTTGGCGATGTCCATTTGGATATGCTTGGCTGAGCGTATAGACTTGGCAATACAACAAGCGCGAGAAACACGAGAACAAGAGTGCGAATCACGTGCTCTCTGTGAGATCAAGGAATCAATACAATTTGTTGTGGAGGCACCGACAAGTCTACCCCGGGCCGAAGAGAAGCGCCCTGATATCGGCTTCTTCTACGATGGCCACGCTTGTCCGCCAACGGTTGTTGAGGTTGGCCACAGCCAGAAGGCTGCCGACTTAACAATGCTAGCTCGGAAATACATTGGGAAGACAGATGGAGATATCGGCACCGTGATCACGGTAAACATATCTTACAACGCACCAGACCAAAGGGCTGCTGAGCGACGGCGCCAACGGTCACAACAGCGGGCAGAGGAAGAGGAACAGCGACAGGGACCGACAACGAGATCCAGGTCAAGACAGAGGCAGGATACAACAAAAGCAAAGGCTACCACCGAGGCCAATGCAACCAAATCTGCTGCATCCGTATCTCTGTTTAGGCTCGGCAAACGCGTCGTACATGACCAGCTCTTTCGGGACATACATGGTGACCTGGTGGACGGCAACCTGGAGCTCAATGTGGCAGATTTTGTTCCGCTGGGCGTGACGGCCACAATCTCACGCTCGAATTTGGAAAGACTCACTTTCGCTGTCCCTTTTACGGATTTCTACAAGGGGCTGGTCCGGGGCGAACAACAGCAGATGCTCAATGAGCAGACACCGCCACCCCAGAGTGTTCCCCGGGCAGGAAGGAAGAGGGTACACTTCGAGTCTGACTGGGATCTCCCCGAGGCTATGCTTGCAAAATTAGACGCCGAAGAAGGAACTGAGAGGCATGAGGGCCCCAAGTCGCGAAGCCTACGGTCCTCGAAGAGACGCAGGACGGATTCGGACAAAGGGTCTCCCAGTCCTCGCCCAGGTTCCAGCTTAGCCTCTGGCCTGGCCAACCATGGAGGTGATCAGGCAGGTCCAGCTGCTGTGCCATACAGGCGAAGATCAAGTACGCGTCTCAGAGGGGGTTCTTGAAACTAAGGAGGTCTAGATTTGGATAATATGTGAGTTACTTGGGCTGGATGTGAGTTCTCGGATTGAAAGTGAGTTGTCGGATTCAATGTGAGGTATCCGACCAAACGCTGCTTTCAGCAACGGTAAATAGCATTGTTTGTGCCTATGGCAGGCATTAATCATTCACTAAAGACTAAATGATATCCCGATTTTACCAGCTCTCTACTTCTAGTACAGAGAACCTTCCTCCTTGATGCCTGCTGATCCGCGTGATCTGGTACAATTACTCCCCGTCACTGCCGAGAGGTCGGTTGAACACCAGTGTGTGGAAATACTTGATTGCCTTGACTATGGAGTCCTCGTCAAGGTCCGGGAATCTCTGCTTAACATCTTCCAGGGCTTGTTCGTTCTGGCTGACGCCGCTCCCATTGTCGTAGATTGGATCCCACAGGGTGTAGATATAAGACAAACAAGACCGGAACAGACGCGACTCATATGCCCTCTGACTTTCACCCGCAGGCGCTGGACATATCTGAGCGAGGTACCCATTATCTTCGGGTCGCCAGCGCATTTCTGCCATGAGCGACCTCATCTGCTTCATCCCAGCGAGCATATGTGCAGTGCTGGTAGCCCAGTCGTCTAGTGCTGCGTTCAGCCTCGCATCGACAATCTCGGATTTCTCGCTGATCATCTGGTCCTGCCGCTCTACACTTGACCGAAGCTCTTCTCGAAGTTGTTGTATGCAAATGTGGGACTCCTTTGTGGCCGAGTTTTGCTTGTCAACAAATTCGGATCGTAATGTCACCAGTTCTGCCTTCAACTCCTCCAGGCTCGTGCCCGTCGATGCCAGATCGGACTTGACACTTCCGAGGCCAGCACTGACCGTCTGCAGATCTGCTCTGATCCCATCGAGGTTCATCCTGGACTGATCCTCGGATGCCTTGGCATACAGATTGGTCACCATACTTTCCCTCTCTGCCCTCAGCTCTTCCCTGTGGGCTTCGAATTCCCTCCTCAGATCTTGTCTCAGGTCGTCCAGCTCCCCCCGGAACCCTATCCTTGGGAGCTTTGGCTGCGTTGGCCCTAAGGGACTGCCGGGACGTTTTACCGGGGTGTATGCTTGGCTTGAAAAGGCGTTGCGGCCCGCCGGTGGATTAGATGGCGGTCTTGACATCGGCCTTGTGGGTGAGCTTGCTGCGACCGGTCGCGCGGTAGACAGGGCAGTAGAGGTGTTTGGCATAATTCGGGCATTCGAGCCAGACGAATGCGGCGCGGAACTTGAGAATGCATTCCTGACGATGGGCAGATGAGAAGATTGTGTGTCCACAGAGGTCGCTGGCGAGGATGGTCCGGGGACTGTACCATGGCTCGGCCGTCTAAGAGGTGGTCTGTGTACAGAATCACAAGTTGAGGCAGAAACGGATGGTGGGTTCGACCGCTTCGGCTCCAACGGTAGAAATGGAGCAGCGATAGCAGCGCCTGTGGATACTGACGGGGCAGGTGTTGCGGCCGAAGTCGCAGATGAGTCTGGTGTAAGAACCCTCGGTGTGGACGGTACGCACTCGGGCCTCTCTGCTTTCCCAAACAAGGGGAGCAAGGTGTCGCATACCATGCTGTTCGATGTGTTCATGGACAAATGGTCGTGGCTGAGAGGCATGGGCTTGATCTGCTCCATGTTGACTGGGGCCACGTCCTTCCACTTGGAACCACAGAACCTCGAGAGAAACACTAGCACCTGCCAGCGTGTGAGGACGTGCCCGCAGTCTGCCCCCGGCAGGAGAAGTGCCTGCAGCTGCCAGGCAGTGAGCTTGAGCGAACCGATAACCTCGGGGGTGAAGAGAAGGCCCCGCCTTGCGCGCCACAACTCAGCTTCATTGCTGACCGTGGCATCCTCGAGGCCTTCAAGAAGGGCTAGTGTACGCAGGGTCGAGAAGGCCATGATGCCGTAGAAGTACTCGGAGAAAGACTGTGTCGTGATGTGGTACAGCATGCTTGTCAGCCCCTGGAACACCTGATGGACCATATCCCGCACTTCGACACTACAAGGTGAAGCATCTTCTACCAGGTGGGTCAGGCGGCGTGTAGCATCATCTAGGCCCCGGTGCAAAGAAAGGGCTTGGAAGAACGATTCGGTCCGCCTGGCGAGGACCGCGCCCAAGGGTGGCTGAAGCTCCCCGTCCTCCATGTCCGCCACCATGTATAAGACATCCAGCGGGGCGTCGAAGTGTTTCTCAGGGTGTTGCGTTGCAGCCATCGACTGCACAGATGTGATCTCGGTAGAAATAGCGTGCAGGCTGTAGAGCCTGCGCGCGCTCTGTCGGAAGAGAGACTGGATGATCATCTGCTCCTGGTAGTTCCGGGTATGATCAAGCCTTGTCCTCCAGTACAGGCACCATTTTGGTAGTGGCTCGCCCTGGCCATCGACCGAGGCGAGCCTCTCAGTAAGCCATGCTGCTAGATGCTGAGATTCTCGGTCCAGTTCGTCCTGATTCATGGGCGCGGGAGGGTTCCAATGCTTGCGGAAAAGGCGCACATCTTGTGCTGAGAATGTGTGCTCCCCGCCTCCGCTGTCATCGGCCGGGCCCTGATGGCCATCATCCTCCTCGTCAATCCTCTGAATACCCCGAGCCAAGTTGATGCTGGTGGGTTGGGTCTGCGAAGAGCTCCTGTTGCGCACTGCGCCGTGTGCCCATTCCGGGAGATATGGCGTAATGTCATTCTGAGCCAGTACGAATTCCTTGAAAAGCGTGTAGTAGTCGGCTAGTAGTTCCACCTCGGCCTCCCGCTCCTCCTCGCGAGAGAAAACCCTGTAAAGGTTGCTTGCGTTCACCCCTTTCCAGAAACCCTCGCGCACGTCAAGACTCTCACGGTCCTGGGTAAACATCCACTCGATCTGGAGCTTCACGATAATGTTCTTGAACTTGGTGTCATCCGGGTGCGCAATGATCAGGAGCGCCAGCATGCCTAGTCGGATCAGTTCTCATGCCGGGCTAACGGCCGGGCCAGATCTACTTACCGGCGGGTGAGTGAAGACCCGGCGCCTTCGAGGTGTGCTTCCTCCTGCTGCTGGATCGCCCTCGCCCGCCTCTGTCCTTGCCTGCCTCGGCGTTCTCAAGAGCCTCGCGCCAGTTGTGGCCCTTCGCGATCCAGTTCTCCAGCTTTAGGAACGCGACCTCGGCCTGTTTCGACAATTTGTGGCGGGACGGCGCGGTCTCGCCCTTGTGGCAGAGCAGGTGCTCCATGACATCGTCGCCAGATATGTGAGCATACACGCCGGTGAGACCTTTCGGGAAACAATCACGCATGAACAGGTAGAACTTGGTCAGCATGTAGTCCTGGATGGACCACTTGTCCTCCTTATCCCCTAGGCCCTCGTCACTGGTCTCCCTGTCCCTTATGGCCCGGGCGAGCTCCAAGAACCCGTCGTGCTTTGCACTGTCCAGGAAGAGCTTGTGCGATGCCTTCGACGCCGGGCTGGGCTTCCGCAGCCAGTCTGCTACGGATGCAGACATGGATTTAGATCGGTGCTGCCCTCGACGATGCTCGTCGCTATCGGACGTATCCGAGGCGGGCGGCTTTGTGGCGCGGTCTGAGGTTTTGGATTTTACACGTTTGGTAGGTTGGGCGCGGCGCATGGGCTGGCATGCCGCCTGTCGTCCTCGGCGCAAGTAATGTGCAGGCATTCCGTGAACAAAGGTACCTCAGGTGGGGTCTCCACATGCAGGTCGGCTAATCCGCGGTGTGTTCGGTATGAGACATGCAGGTATGAGCTCGCTTGCAGGCGAGTGGTGCGGACGACAGTGTTTGCGTTACACAGAGAGGTGCACCCAAGCCTGACACGGTGTTCGGCGTCAAGGGCAACACCTGCAAGCTTGACCGGGCCAGCACGGCTGTGCTCGGATCGCGATCACAATCTCGCGCGTGCGCTCGAGGCGCCAGGGCACAAGTCGCTATCCAGAGCTAATGCTGTCGGGCTCTAGACCAGGCCGACGACGAGCGTGGACTAGATTGTTTTGCACCACGTGCTGGCAGCACGCAGCGGATGAGAACAGGATCAGCACCAAGTAGCTCCCGGGATGGAGTGGGGATGGGTGACCTCAGAGAGAAAAACATGTGGCGCAGAGACCGACCAGGCTTTGGGGCCCACTTCGTGGGCTTCGAAATTGAGGCTGAACTCCAACGCACGCCAGGGCAGCACCATCGCAGTTGGTCCCTGTGGTCTTGATTAGCAGTGCAGAACATGTATGTCTTTGGGCACTCTCAGTCCCGAATGTGGCGACGCAGCAAGCAAACAAACCTGCAAAATGCGACATCGCACATGCGCGATGCCGACAGCGGCTGGGGATTTGGAGCAACCTTTTGGGAGCGGGTCTCTCATCCGGAGGCTGGGCCTGCAGGTCACGCTCAAGCTGATCGGCCACTCAAAATGGAGGGTTGGTCCGCTGCCGGCCATCGGCTGGGCCTGGCGAGCATCTTGAGAAGGGCTTCGCACGATCTTAGTCGCTTGCGTCCACAACCATTGTGGTTTGCCAGCAGCCTGCACACAGCTGCCGAGGCCTATGCGACCATCCCTCGACGTGTGCTCTGCATCCAGCCAGATGGTTCGTATCGGCGACATTAATCAGGCGAAGGAGACAGCATTTGATTTCACTTCCTGATCAGCGAAGCTCGCCTGCTGTGGTTGCTAAGCGGGGATAGCAGCACATGCCAGCCGGCTTCTCGGTTCGGGAAGTAGGAAGTGTCTTACCACCCAGCACTACACGGGAACCCACCCTGGGTGTTTGCTCGCCATGCAAAAGACACAGCACCCCTGGAGCTCCGAGCGACGTCGTTGACCCTTTGCGAACACGTCGAGCGCCCACTTGCCTTGACGTGCCAGGGCGAGGGCTAACCGCAAGTAGTTGTCTTCAGATGGCCTGTTGCATCATTGTCGAGCCGGCGTGGTTTAGAGCATTGGTACCTGTGGTCTGATCCGTGCCTGGGCAAGTGATGCTCAGATATGATACCGCAGGGCAAACGGAGGCAAGAATATTCGACACCAGTGCTATGGGTTGAATGGCAATCCCCTTAGCGAGCTATAAATTCTTCAGCATTCACACGTGTGCTTCCCAGATCTGTGTTCGACTGTCTCTCATGTACCTCCCGTCGGCTGTCCCACGCCCACTTTGTCGCTTCAAGACTGACTCCTACATCCTCAGATCCATACCTTTGTCCTTTTAGGCGCCACCATGCCGCCAGTGGACGCGGCGACTATATCACGGGTGAATCAGGCGGCGTCCAGGGGCGTGGACTTCAAACCTGTACAGCGGAAGCTGTCACCGCTCGAGCGCAAGAGGCTGGTCGTGAGGCGCTGTAAGAGGAAGCCCACGCTCTTCAGGAAGTGCAACGAGTATGCACAGCTGTGCGACGCCCAGGTCTGGCTGGTCCTCCAGCCCAACGGCTCCGATCAGAAGGAGGTCTTCCACAGTGACCCAGCCTCGAACTTCCCGTTCGAGACCTGGGCAAACATTGTACGCGGCCCCGCACCCCTCCAGTTGTTGAAAAGCCAGCTGACACTGCTCCTTTGCAGCGTGACAGGGGCTATCCCGACCCCATCCTTCACGAGCCTGCGAATATGCCACAAGTGCACGATGGGCATAATAGCGAGGAAGAGGACGACCGAGAGAGCCCACCGTGCCAGCCCACATTTGCTCTGAGGGACGCTCACATGTCCCAAGAACCTCTTGACCAGTCAGGACAGTCGGCGGATACAGACATGTTTGATGTCATGCCCAGGAGGGAGGGGCATGACGATGGGACCGAGGCAGTGCCGTATGGCGGCCAGGTCGACGCCATGCTGCTCGGCCACACAGCCGCACAGTATGGGTCTCCGATGTCCAGGGGCATTGCGGGAACCACGGCCGCGCAGCGCTGGGCCGAAAGCACCGATGTATCCCGGGAGCCGGCCGCAAAAGGAGTTCCTCTGGCCCCGCAAACCGCGTCTCAGCCCGCGGCGATGCCATTCCAGCTCAGAAACGCTGGCCCTCTGTCATCCCAGGGTCCTGCAGCAAACCTGAATGCTAATCGGTCTTTAACTATGCGACGGCCTCAGGCCCCAGGTGTTCCCTTGAGAGCGCCTCCTCTAGCCGCGTTGGGCTACAACCGCGCCCAACACATGGCCACAGAACCTTGGTCTGGTTCAACAAACCCCAGTCCCCTTCCGCGTGGAGTGGTCTTACAACGTTTGACTCCACATCATGGAAGCACAACACTTTCAGGAAACGTAGGCGGGCAGTCGCGTTTCAACAATGCCTCCATCAGGCAAGATACGACTCATTTCCATCCACAAGACATCATATCTGGGTCCGGTGGTGTGAGGTTTGCAGACACTGTGTTCCAGAATGTGTCAGGTCCAGGCCGTCATTCATTGCCAACCCTGAGGAATAGGTCTCCTCCGAAAACCACTTCCCGCAGGCAGGATATACGCCAGGCACCGCCGGGGGCCGGCCAGGCCAACGCGCTACTGCGTGAGGTGCTGACGACGAGCACAGCAAGAAAAGGACAACACCCGTCTCGCGCATCTCAGACGCCCATCGGATCATCAAAAGTACGGCATGGGAGGAGGGGTACTTCCACAAGGAGAGTACAGGACCCTCAGTAGTATTTATACAATACACCTTAGTCATAGCACTAAATAGTCTATCCAAGTATTTCTATCACTAGAAATAATCTACAACCACATTGACTAATCTGTGATCGGCCGGGTGCGTGTTTGGACGCATGGAACATTCCCAGCACAGGCTGAACCTGCAGTCGGCAGTCTGACATACCCTGGACGTCTCTCCCTTGATCTCATCACGACAAGCCGAGCACCAGAATGGCAGGGTCCGCTTCTTGAAATCCTCTTCCTGTGACACAATTGGCAGCCGACTTGCTGGATCCGCCACAATCCGCAGCAGGAATCTCTTATCCTCCGGGTCCTTCCTGGGCTCACCTGTCTGGTTCACTCTAAAGCAACTCAATATAATGGGGACCGACTCATCAACGATTGCTCTCTCGATCTGACCGCCTCGCAATGCTTCCCAATACCTTCCGCCTAGCGAAAAGCGGACGGCACCGGTGGGTATGTCTGCTGCTGTAATTTGACATCCAATCTCATACGGCGTGATCGGGAAGTCAGCGTCGTGTAATCTTGCGGGGTCGATCTTGATGTCTGTGAGAGCACCCCAGTCCGGATTGATCGTGTGGTACATAGGATCGGCCACGAGTTCAAATCGAACAACCTTTTCCTCCTTTGCTTTATGAGGGATCCTCCAGTCATACGTCTTGGATTGGTTGCTTCCGGTTGTGCCCAATGCTATGGCACTATTGAGTCCCAACCACCGATACTTTTTCGTCCCTGCATCACGCATCCAGCGAACCCTTTGGATCCCAATGGTAAACTGCGGCAGGAGAGACGCCATTTTAGGCACAGTTAATGCCCCTATTGCAGCTCCACCGCACACTCCTGTAGACCTATACATAGTGTCTTGTTAAGTTCATATCTCCGCGCCTTGGCTTCCAAGGTTGTGGTTACTTACCAACGCATTTCTGTTTTCCCAAGGAATTCGACGTTGATCTTAACCTGTAACCTCTCTCGGCCGACCTGGTCTCGGATTGCCTGGACTCTTGCCTCTGCCTGGCTGCGAAGGCCCATACTCTGATAGCTTCCACCCGTGAACAGGACAGCGATATCCTGGCTCGATTTAATTGCGCGCTGCATCTCCTGCTCCAGAGCGGATAACCCCCTGTCGAAAGCTGTCCCGAAGATCTTCTTTATCTGCCTGGGCTTCAGGTCGATACGCAGCTGGGGGCCATCCTGGATGTGAAGGTACATATTCTTCTTTTGCATGATGTAGTCTTGATAGTTGAAGTCCCTAGCTCGCTTGAGCGATTCAAAGCATTTGACGTACTTCGCGATGCTCCCCTCGGGGAATTCCACCCCCGCTGCCCTGGCAGCCTCCACAGAACTCGCCACAATTCTTCGGACCTCGTCATTCGCCAGGTGACTACCACCCTGGGCACCTTGCAGAGGATAAGCATGGCAGATTTTGAGGCATTTCTGGGTACGTGGAACAGGTACTCACCGTTGATTTGACCTGGACGGACAAAAGACTGGCTACGATCTAATTTCCCGTCTTTATCAAACCAGACGCAAACGCTCTGGATGTTCTGGTAGATTGTTAACATGGGCCGGGGTCTCGTGAGCGCGACGGACATACAAGGCTGCTACTTCCGCTGTCGATAATGTATAGATTTATCCATGAGCTCTTGTTCAGGCCCCTGAAGAGCCTTTCGATCTGCTGGCGCATCTCTCCTGAGAGCGTGTCGAAGAAGGACGAGCAGACATACATCGCTATCGCCTGCCCCTCGCTCATCAGCCGGTAAGTGATGCGAGGGCCCCATACTGTCCGCAGTAGGTACATGAGAAAGTCCATGTATTTGTCAAAGTCCCTGGTCCCTTCACGGTGATATAGGTAGTTGGGATACGTGAGGGCGAGGATTACGATCTCCACCCTGTTTCGGGTCGCCTGTGTGAGTGCCATCTCTCGGAGCCGAGTAAAATGTCGTATCAAGACATCTGTCATCATCGAATTGCTGATTTTACCCGTTGCAGAGGCTTCCAGGAGGTATGGGCCGGAAGGCAGACCTGTTACTACCTCGTCGCGGTGGGCTAGGTGGTCCCCGCCGAGGGAAAGGAAAACAAGAATCGTCTTCAGTGGCACGTTCCGATCGCACCGCAGGGCAGGGAGGCCCTCGATGAGCTCGGGAACATCCGTCGACAAGTCCAGGGCTGCACTAGCAACAAATTCAAATTCGGTGTTGCCATCCGGGTAGTTTGGGTCATCGTCATCTCCTGTAAAAACCACGCGGTGAAGCTGGATATTTTCCTCTTTGTCATAAGCCAGCGCCTGCTTGGAATACAGGTTTCCAAAGTCGAACCCAAGCACGGACGGCGGATATTTCGCACCTAGAAGCCAGATTCATGAGCTATTCTCTTTATTTACATACTTTCTATGCAGGTTTGAAGACTCACCCCTATCGCCATTGCCATTCATACTGCTAGGGGAGTCCCCAGCCAGCTCATTACTGGCTTCACGTGATGAACGAAACAAGAACATGGTCGCAGTGCAAGCGCGAAATTTACTTGAGCCCACTGGGCCCGTGCTATGATCGGTACCAGTCCCTCCACTGGGCTCTCTGACAGCCCGTGAATGCTGAAGAACCACGACTGCTTCAAAGATGTGCCCCTTCACGGGAACTCGTCCAATTTGAAATCTCTTGCAACAATCGAAGCGGGGTCATGCAGCAGTCGGGCCCACAAATAACGCTTCACTTGCAGGAACGCCACATTAATCTCCCACTCCTCACGCGTGCATCCGGCGGGCATCACCTGGGTGTCCGGCGATATTCCTTAGCGACCAATTCATATTTCACGATTTCAAGCATGTTCCGCAGCGCTTTACGTTCCATAGGCAGCGGCCTGCTATCGACGAGCCAGGGTACCAGCTGCTCACCTCCTGGCAAGGCGCCTACCGACGTACCGCCCGCTGATACCCTCCCCGCCGAACGGCCCCTCCGCGAGCGACCTCGAGCCAGCCGGACCGCCGCGCGACGCCGTTCCGGCTCGGCGATAGCAGAGTCTCTGCTGCGAGAGCTTGAAGTCTGCTCGAATGCAAGGATGGATACCGTGCAAAAAGGGTGGGAAGACATGGTTGTCCAAAAGCTGGCATGGGACAAGAAAGTCGATGCTGAGATTGAGAGGCTCGGGAGACATGGCGGACCAGAAGAGGTGGCCAAGCTCAGGTCTACCCTCTCCACCCACGGTCTCGTTTCCAACCCTCACGACTTTCAGGTCATATGGAATACCAGCATTGGGCAAGAGACGGTTACAGTGGTATTCCAGGCTAAATCTTCGGACACTAGGCTCGGCGCGCTTCCGCGGGACAAGGAAGCCCCGGCCTCAGGGACTAATGGAAAGCCTAGCGGGTGGGAATCCGATATTGAGTACTTGCACTCGAATAAAGACGAGGCCACATCCAATAGCGACTCAGACTCAAGTGTGGATCTGCTTACCTCCCCTCACCAATCCCCCAGCCCAAGACCTAATTACGAGCCACAGTTGGGCTTACTGGAGCCCTGCGACGGTGATCCAGCACAAAGTGGCCGGTCCAGTACACCGGGGCCGCAACCTAGTATTCACCGGGGTACACCCCTTGTCGATCCGGTCGAGACCGACGACGTTATTCAAAAGTCATCCTTCTTGCCCTTTGGCACACACCATGTCTTGCTGGCTAAGTCGGGGTATACGTTCTATGTTGACTGCCCTTGTGATAGGGTTTTCATTCCAACATATAACCCAGACCCATCGGTGGCAACTCATGATGTTGCCTCGCCGATATTCTACATGACATTACCTGAGGTAATTACGCATTTTAAAGAGGAGCACAACATCCCGCCCTCGGATCCCCCATGGTGGATATTGAGGGAGTATAGAGCAAAAGGTTATAAAACCCTGTCCCATTTCACTAACAAAGCTAATCCGATTACAATATAGTGCGTAATACAGAGGTGTTTCTCCAACCTCAAATGATTGAACAGAACAACTTAGCTGTTCAACGCCTCAGGCAGAGGCTTGTAGACCATTGGCTCTCTATCCGTGCCCAGCTCCGCTCAGAATTACGGCTCGCAAAAGCCAGCGGACCCCCAAAGCTGAAGACAATCCGAGCGACCTCGCTCAATCGCGCCGGGAACTCATATAATCACTACACATTCCAGCCCGGAAGCAGAGCTGGGGAGTGGGTAGTCTTTTGCAGCAATCCAGATTGTGAGGAAAAAGCTATTATCTGGTACCCATTTCGGAAAGGTACTACTGTCAAACATTTTCGGACACACGGTTTGGAGTTAGACAAGGATCAGGTCCTTGACTATTTTGGCTACCAAGGTGAGTCTAGACCCTTCAGCTCTTTTAGACCGTCATATAGACTAACAGATATACAAAGTAATCCAAGATATCCCAAGGGGTCGAAACACACAAGCGGGGCGTTTAGTGCTGCAAGCGCCAGAAGTCTCCTTGGCCTCAACGTCGGAGGGAAATGTATCTGTAACGCCTGTAGTATCAAGCACATCGCTAAAGAGTTCTGAGGCTCCCACAAAGGAGGCTGCAGAAATCAGGGCTGCAAGTGTTAACTCAAGCTACCCAAAGCCGCCAGTCTCGCCAGACAAAGAAAAGTCGTCAGTAAAGTTTTCCGCCCCCCACTGCGGTAAGCAAGTCCGTAAAAGAGGTCGTTTTTCGAGGCCTCTTTGTACTGAGGTATGCAATAACCCATTTTAGTCCTGAGACTGTCAAGCTGAATCCTCACGATCAAAAATACAGTACCATCGTCGGATTAAGGAAAAGCACAGCCGTGAAGGTCTGTGTCCCACTTGTCGAAAAAAGAGGAATGACCAATATAAATCTCTTCCGAAGGCAGAAATGGAAAAAATATGTAGAGATCGTGGGATAAGTTTGGAAAAAATGCCGAAGCAAGGAAACGTGTTATGGATGAAATGGCGGCTTATTGACAATGACAATCGGGCTCGACGTGCCACAGGGCCGCTCTGAATAAGATCAGAGTGCTGTGATGAGTGGTAAGGACCCAAATGTAATAAATTCGGCATCATGCGCAGTCCCAAGCATGCTTCTGAATTATTTGACTTCCAACCGGATGCTTTGCTTAATCCATCATCTCATCTTGCGAGTCTTTCGCTGATTCGATACACCAGGCCCGGACGGAGCCTTCAGTATAATTGGGACAGGTTTCCGCCGTACAATCGGACCCGAATCCAACATTCTCAGGGTCCTCCGACCCGCCAGCGCAGGACCAAGCTGCACGATCCCCCTATTATGGTTAGAGCCTGTGCTAGCCCTGATGAAGTCAAAAGCCGAATTACTTCAACGCTTACAGGTACCTCTCGCACAGATACTACCCGCAAGTCAGTCCGGCGGAATTTCCAACCCCTGCTCAGCAGCACCCCAAGTCGATTCTTTTTCTCTCCAAACAGCTTGGGTTCCTTGTGGCACAAACTGCTGTCGAAGAATTGTCTGCCTGGCCTGAAAATTGGATCTGCGAGCCTGCATGTTCCGCTGGTGGTGCATAATGCATCATGTATGTTTGCTTCAATTCCGTTCAGAAAGTAGTTAGGAATAGAGCTCCCGATCAACCAGTCAGAGGCACTAAAACTCTCGCTCCTCTCTGGGCCCAAGGCCCCAAACCCGTCATGGCCGACTTTCCCTCTAGGCCACCTTGAGCTTGGCTGCCCCAGTCCTCTTGGGAAGATCTTGCTCTTCTCTCTCACTTGCTCCGCTCCTACTCATTCTCGCACCACTGCCGAAGTCAAACAGATATTGACGAAGATGTCCACAGCCAGCCGTGCAGTTGCCAACTCGAGGGTGGAATCGGAGATTGAATCCGAATCTGCCTCTGAGTATGAGCCCTCGATCGCAGACGAAAGACCCTGGGAAGAAAATCCGGCGTCTGCATCGGAATCCGATGATGACGTTATTGTCAATCTGGAAAGCCGACGTCCCACGCTTGTGCGACGAGAGTGGGATCCCAGCGCCGCCCTCGCCATTGCGACCCAACCGCAAGACAGTTTAGCTGAGGTGGACCAGCAGATCGCTAGGTTTGACGCTGAAACCTCAATCCAGGACCTTGACACTGAAGACACTCCGTCTGGTTCACACATGGTCAATCAGGGGGGTAACAAGAAATCGGCCGAGTTCTACCGTCAGAGCATGAGAAATCTCGACGTGAACAACTACAAGCGGAAAACCTATGCCGAGGGCACTCTCGCGTTCCTGAAAAGTTGTCAGGACTTTTGGCAGATGTAACTACAACCGCCGTCCTTGTACCTGATTTCATTGAATATACTGAGACTTACGTGACACGACAGGTTCTGCTTGGAGGTGCTTTGCACGACGGATTAGGGTGCCACGTTGTACCACATCGACTTTGTTGTTGTTTATCACTTTCTCTGGTGGCACCTCAACCAGACCAAAAGCCCCAGTGGTAGGAGGAAACGACCTATCACGAAATCCAGCTCATTGATTACGTTTTGGTGCATATTCCGACTTATGTACGAGAGGTCAACCTTAGAAAAGATTGATGATGCACTGCCCCGCGGAGTGATGAACAATGTAAAGTATCATCCTACCGATATTGCAAACTCAGGACTAAGCCCGAAAATAGGCACTCGTGGATTTAGGGAAGAAGTTCGCCCTGGACCCTGAGAAGCGTGAGAATCGATCTATCACAATCGAAGATCTGAAACTACAGATCGAGACTCTCCTGCGCACCACTAAAATACACTTCAAGCTCGGGGAAGTACGGATCCTTGCTGTGCTCTTCCTCCTCCTCCTTGCACCTCAAGGTTCCCGGCCCCAGAGCATTCTGAACTTGAGGTGTGTATAGGTTATTCGCATTTCATGTTGTGACATACAGATTGACCTGCTATAGGTTTAAAGACATTGATGTCATCCTGATTCGCGATCCGGAAAACCCCCATGGACCACCTAGACTTACTCTGAGGCTCAGGTTGGCAATGACAAAGACCTACAAGGGGCCGAAAGCCATGTCAGTCTACCTAACCCACTTCAAACAGCTGGTTCTATGACTCGTCAACTCGACTGTTGTCGATTATCCTTATCACCTGACTTGCTGCGTATGGACATGAAGATACCTGTAGCAAAGCACCACATGTACGAGACCAATGCTAATGCTCAAATAGAAAAACATTCCTGGTCCCTGAGATCATGTATGACCCGAGTCTACTCCTTAGCCCTCATGTGGTAGCCCCCCAGGGGTGCCAGGGTTAGGGTCAGATTCACTTTATTAGATACTTCACAGCCTATTAGTCACTTAGATAGGCTATCTTTAATATAATATCTTTTAAACCCCCCAACTTACTACTACAAGTAGTAGCTATAACTTTATATTATAGTAAACTATTTATTATTATTTTTATTTATTATTACTAATAATATAAGAGGATTTACTTACTAGCTTGTGTAAAAATTTATTAGTTAAGTATAATCTTTATAGCTTTTTAACTATTAGTTTAAACTATAGTTTTTAAAGCCTTTTTTAAACTTTAAGACTTTAAATAATAACCTTAGTTT